>CAUYQV010068853.1:0-12566 GCA_963574575.1 Galagoides demidoff | reverse complement strand
GCTGTGGCATCACGGCTCACAGTAACCTCCAACTCCTGGGCTCAAGCGAGTCTCCTGCCTCCACCTCCCAAGTAGCTGGGACTACAGGCACCCGCCACAATGCCCGGCTATTTTTTGGTTGCAGCCATCATTGTTGTTTGGTGGGTCTGGGCTGGGGATTTGAACTCGTCACCTTAGGTGTATGTGGCTGGCACCTTAGCCACTTGAGCCACAGGCGCCGAGCCCAAAGTGAATTATTTTAACGGAAACCATTTTACTTTACATTGCTCATTTCAGTGAAGAGACTTAAGTAGCTAATGTGAATATAGATTATTTGTATCCTTTTTTTTTTTTTTTTTTTGCAGTTTTTGGCTGGGGCTGGGTTTGAACCCGGCCACCTCCAATATATGGGGCCAGCATCCTACTCCTTTGAGCTACAGGTGCCGCTCTGTATCCATCTTTTTGTAATGGTTTCAAAATAGTGTATATAAACATATAACACATGTTTCTTATTTTTTTATAGAAATAAGTCCCCTTAAAATATAAGCTAGTAAAGAAGGAAAGAAGTGTGCTTACAGAGAGTTAATATAATAATTGTATTATATTTAACTCTGAATGTTTAGAACAAAATAAGAATTGTGATGAATTAAAATATCTTTGATTTTTAGCAAAAAATGTTACTGATTAATTTTCAGAGTTACTGGAGAACAGTAAGTCTCAACATTTTTTTGGATTGCTTTATTGGGTCTCTTGGAAAAGTGAGTGGCCGAAGGGTTTAGGAGACAAGGAAGAAACCTGAAGGTAAATGAATTCTGGTCCTCATCCCCTTCAATTAGAACACCCATTGAATTTCATCAGTTTTATTTAATGGCATTTCTTATACTCGGCAAATTTTTTTTCAGAGAAAAGGAAATAATCTATTCTTTTCTTTGCAGTTTTTGGCCGGGGCTGGGTTTGAACCTGCTATACCTTTGGCATATGGGGCTGATGCCCTACTCCTTTGAGCCACAGGTGCCACCCGGAAATAATCCACTCTTAAAAAGAGAAAATTTCTGAAGTAAAATCAGAAACTGGTAGCTTATAAAAGCTTATACAAAAAGAAATAAGCAAATGAGAAATTCTTTCTTGATAAAAAAAGAAGGTGTAATCATGAAGTTTTACTTCAAGGTATTCCCCTAAGAAAGTAAAATAATGTCTAAGTATGTAATTTTTTGGTCATCAATAGAACCCAGAGGAAAAGAACCTAATATATATTACTGAAGTCAGTCATTATCAACCTTTTCTTTTCTTTCTTTCTTTCTTTTTTTTTTAGAGAAAGAGCCTCAAAGCTGTCGTCCTGGGTAGAGTGCTAGGGCATCACAGTTCACAGCAACCTTCAACTCCTGGGTGCAAGTGATTCTCCTGCCTCAGCCTCCCAAGTAGCTGGGACCACAGGCACCTGCCACAGTACATGGCTATTTTTTGGTTGCAGCCATCATTGTTGTTCGGTGGGCCTGGGTTGGATTTGAACTGTCCAGCTCAGGTATATGTGGTTGGTACCTTAGCTATGTGAGCTACAGGCACTGAGCCAACCTTTTCTTTTTTTGTATTAAAGCACAAAGATAGAAAATTTTTTTTTTGTATATAGCATATACAATCATACTTCCTTTTCTTTTGGTATATAACACATACAAACATACAACCTTTTCTTTTTTGTATATAACACAAACATAGAAAATTTTTGTCATTGCAGAAAATTCTATTGGATACAGCTATTCTAGAGTAACTATTAAAAGAATGAAAAACGTCTGATTTCTAGCTTAGAAGTGAAAAAAATGGAGTGATAAGAGTTTAAAAGAAGGTGAAAAACGAAAGACAAAGAAATACAAAATTTACTGGTGGAAGAAGGTCTGGCTGCCTGCCAAATGCAGAGACAGGGATTAGGTGTAACTAGCTTTATCAGAAGGCCAACAATTCTGGACAACAGTGAGAGTGACTGGCTCCATGAATGGTCTATTCTATCATTTCCAAAACCATAGTTTTTTTTTTTTCTTGTTCTTGTTTTTTTTTAAAGACAGTTTCACTTTATTGCCCTCAGTCGAGTGCTGTATTGTCACAGCTCACAGCAACCTCCAACTCCTGGGCTTAAGCGATTCTCTTGCCTTAGCCTCTTGAGTAGCTGGGACTATAAGTGCCCTCTACAATGCCCAGCTATTTTTTTGTTGCAGTTTGGCCAAGGCTGGATTTGAATCTGTCATCCTTGGTATATGGGGCTGGCACCCTACCCACTGAGCCACAGGTGCTGCCCCAAGCCACAGTTTTTTACATAAAAGTTTAACCTTTTCTTAAACAACAATAATTATCCCTTAACAATTGGCATGACCTATAATAAACCATAATTGGCATACCCATGACCCAAAACATTTCTAATTTAAGTTAATTTCCTAAATCAATTGCCCTAAAGTACTCAAGATTTAGGCCACTACTCACTTTTAGGTTAAAGCTGGATTACAGAACAAGGATGGAAGATAAGAGGTGAAGGATGGAAGCTAAGAGGCGCCCATAGCACAGTGGTTGCAGCACCAGCCACATACATCGAGGCTGGTGGGTTCAAACCCAGCTCGGGCCAGCTAAACAACAATGACAACTGCAACAAAAAAATAGCCTGGCGTTGTGGTAGGTGCCTGTAGTCTCAGCTATTTGGGAGGCTGAGGCAAGAGAATTGTTTAAGCCCAAGGGTTTGAGGTTGCTGTGAGCTATGATGCCACAGTACTCTACTGACGGTGACAGTGAGACTCTGGCTCAAAAAAAAAAGGAGGTGAAAGTCAAAAAGGACCTAAACCAGCCAGACAAACTGTGTCATCTTGGCCCAATCCTGACTGACTCCATCTTATTCTCATCACATATATTCTTACAAAGGTAGGACAAACAGCAACAAATAAGATAGAATCAGTAATTATGTTAAATGTAGATGAACAAAGTATTTCTGCTAGGCAGATAATCAGAATTGGAGGAGGGAACTCACAAAACATGTTTGCTGTTTATAACAAATGGCATCTGAAATATAAGAATACAGCCAGGTGCAATGGCTCACACCTGTAATCCCAGCACTCTGGGAAGCCAAGGTGGATGGATTGCTTGAGCTCAGGAGTTGGAGACCAGGCTGAACAAAAGTGTGAGACCCTGTCTCTACTAAAAATAGAAAAATTAGCAGGGGGATTGTGGTGGGTGCCTGTAGTCCCAGCTAGGCAAGAGGATCTTTTGAGCCCAGGAGATTGAGGTTGCTGTGAGCTGTGATGCCATATCACTCTACACAGGTGACAGAGTTGAGACTTTGTCTTTAAAAAAGAGGGGAACACTTTCCTTACACATACTACCTTGAGATAGTTGACGTGGCTATGTTAATATCAGTCCTTTGGGCAAGAAGCATTGTTTGGGATGAAGAAGCTTTCTTCATCATCATGACAAAAGGGTTTACTCAACCATAAGATAGAATAATTTTATTTTATAAGTATTTGTGGCATGACTTTAAGACTCACAAATTAAGGCAGAACACAGTGACTTATGCCTGTAATTCTAGCACTCAAAGCAGAGGCAGGAGGATAGCTTGGTGTTATAAATTTGAGAACTAAACAAGAGCAGACCCTTTTTCTATAAAAAATGGAAAAATTGGCTTGGCGCTCATAGCACAGTAGTTATGGTGTGGGCCACATGCCCTGAGGCTGGTGGTTTTGAACCCAGCTGGGGCCAGTTAAGCAAAGACAACTGCAACAAAAAAAAATAGCTGGGTGTTGTGGTGGGTGCCTGTAGTCTAGTCCTAGCTACTTGGGAGGCTGAGGCAAGAGAATAGATTAAGAGTTTGAAGTTGGAGGCAGTGCCTGTAGCTCAGTGGGTAGGGCACTGGCCCCATATACCAAGGGTAGTAGGTTCCACCAGCCCCAGCCAAACTGCAGCAAAAAAATAGTGGGGTGTTGTGGCATGTGCCTGTAGCCCCAGCTACTTGGGAGGCTGAGGCAGGAGAATCGCCTAAGCCCAGGAATTGGAGGTTTTTGTGAGCTGTAATGGCCCAGCACTTTACAAAGGGTAACATAGTGAACTCTATCTCAAAAAAAAAAAAAAGAAGAAAAGAAAAATTAGCTGAGGTGTGGTGGTGTAGCTAGAATTTCTCTCTGTGTTAGGTTTTTGATCTTGGGGGTTTGAAGAATGAAACATAATGAGTAAGCTAAAGGACAGAGTTTATTGAAAGATAAAAGAGATAGATGAAAGAAAGAGGGGGAACAGAACCTATGGCAATAGAGGGGCATTGTAGCCCTTCTGTCTAAGGGCTTATATATTGTTTTTCCTTCAGGGCTAGAGGTTTTGGGAATGTATGTTCAGAACATACCCAAGGGCCTGCCTAAATAATAATAATAATAATAATAATCCTTAAATTAGCAAAGGAATGGGAGTCCATGCAGTCCTTGTCCCAGGCGAGGCATTTGGGTGTGTGCTCTGTTCTCTAGGAACACCCTCGATGATACACTGATCAAGCTGCTTTTTTTCATGACTTTGCTGGAGCCCAGAGAATGTGGCCTGGAAAGGGCCTGTTTGTGCTTAGAGATGGGGGGGGGGGTTTATGTGATGAGACTGATTTTGAGTTTATCCCAGCCTAGAAGTAGGGGTCTAGCCTTGAATGGAGAACCCTGTATCAGTGGAGTATGCCTATATTCCCAACTGCTTGGGGGGCTGAGGTAGGAAGATTACTTGAGTGCAAGAGTATGAGATTACAGTGATCATTGATTAAGCCACTGCACTCTATCCAGGCCAACAGAGAGACCCTTTCTCAATTAACCCCCCCCAAACCCCCCAATAATAAAATATCATAAAGTAGAAATTGTTAGGATTATGAGAAAAAATAGTCAAATTAATAATCATAGTAGGAGAGATTACTTTTAAAAAGTAAGCAATTTTAAACGACCATAAATGAATAGATTTAGAGTAGTAAATACTTGTTTTGATTATCTCTAAAGATTACTGTGTAAATAAGAAAGTATATTCAGTACATACAGTATCACTTAAGATAACATATTCAGTAAATATACTATTATTTAATAATTTTTCAATATGCATAAATACTGAAATACATTAAAAAATTTTGAATACCTACTATGTGCCAGGTACTGTTTTAGTCTATACTACTTTGTAAAAACAAACATGTAAGATAGTATTATGTACAGTTTCATTAATTTTAAGTGCTTGACTAATTATAAGCAGTGATATCTGGGTCCATAGAAGTAACAGAGATTTGAAGAATGCATAAATTAAGGAAACAGGGCATTTCAGGCCACAGGCAGTGAATGGCAATTTTTTTTTTTTTTTGAGATAGTCTCACTATGTTGCCCTTGGTAGAGTGCTGTGGGTGCCACAGCTCACAGCAACCTCAAACTCTTGGGCTTAAGTGATTCTCCTGCCTCAGCCTCCACAATGCCTGGCTTTTTTTTGTTACCGTAGACATTGTTGTTTAGCTGGCCTGTGTTGGAATCCTCTAGCCTCAGTGCATGTGGCTTGTGCCTTAACCATTGTGCTACGGATGCAGAGCCAGTGAACGGCAATTCTAATATAGAGGATGGGTTAGATAATTTGGGTAGAATGAATAGCATGAGGAAAAGATTAGATGGTGTGTATTTGGATACTAAGTAAACTAATTGGTTTATGGAAGGTTCATAGAAACAAAAGAAAATTTGAAAGTTAGGGTAAATTATGTTATAAGGCTGAGAAATTGGAACTAGGGTGGTTATTTGGAATGAATATACTAGGACTTGTACCATCTCAGCTTAACAAGTATTTCCAAAGGTAGATAGGAGAGCCTTGACATATGTCCATCTTTGATTTTAATAGCTGAAGCAACAGACTTTCTTCCAAAGAGATAGGAGACACTTTTACTTGGAGTTAATGGGGGCATTGGTTTTCCTGTGTACTCATTGTTTTCCTGATGGTATTGGACACCATCAGTCAAAATTTTTGCTTAATTGGCAAAAATAAAAGTTACTTTAATTTGTATCTGTTTTTGAGTTTCTATACTTTGTATTTTTTAAAATATTAATAGCCTGTTCATATTTTGAACCCTTACTGATCTGTGAAATCTCATTTATTTATTAAGATACTTTTTTTTTTTTACCTAGGATGTAAATTTTTTTCTTAGTTTCTTGCTATTTCTATTTTTTAGGAGCAGATCTTGCTATGTCACTCAGGCTGGAGTGCAGTGGTGTGATCATAGCTCACTGAAGCTGTGATGCCAGCACTCTACCAAGGACAACATAATGAGACTCTGTCTCAAAAAAAAGACTGCTTGAGCCCAGGTGTTTGAGGTTGCTGTGAGCTATGATACCAGGGCACTATACCCAGGGGCAACGGAGTAGGACTCTTTGTCTTCTCCCCTCCACAAAAGGCAAATACCCATTCTAATGGGTATAAAGTGGTATATCATTATGGTAATTTATTTCACTGATTAGTGATGTTAACATCTTTTCTTGTGCTTTTTGCCTATTTATCTACCACTTTTGGACTCGTATTTAATTATCTCTTTGTGGTTGAATTTTAGCAGTTGTTTTAGTATTCTGGATATTAATCACTTTTTAGATAGATGATTTGCAAGTACATTCTCCTTCTTGTAGGTTGCCTTTGCCTTTCACAGTCTTAATAATGTGTTTTTCATGCACCAACGTTTTAAATTGTTTTTATTTTTTTTTTTGAGACAGAGCCTCAAGCTGTACTCCTGGGTAGAGTGCCATGACATCAGTGATATCACAGATGTCTTCTAACTCCTGGGCTCAAGCGAGTCTTGTGCCTCTGCCTCCCAAGTAGCTGGGACCACAGGTGCCCGCCACAGTGCCTGGCTATTTTTGGTTGTAGCATCATTGCTGTTTGGCGGGCCAGGCTGGATTCGAACCTGACACCTTAGGTGTATATGGCTGGCCCCTTAGCTGCTTGAGCCATAGGTGCCAAGTCAAAGTTTTAAATTTTGATGTAGTCTATTTATCTTTCTTTTTTAACTTTTTGGGGTTGAGTGCTATGGCATCCTAGCTCATGTCAACCTCAAACTCCTGGGCTCAAGCGAGCCTCTTGCCTCAGTTTCCTGTGTAGCTGGGACTACATAAGGCCTGGTTATTTTTTTCTAAGACTTGTAGTTTTAGATCTTGGTTTAGTTCTTTGATCCATTTTGAGTTGATTTTTGTAAATGGTGTAAGGAAAGGGCCCAGCTTCATCATTTTTCATCTTTAATTTTCTTGGCACTATTTGTTGAAAAGAATATCCTTTCTTCATTGAATGGTTTTGGCACCCTTTTCAAAAATCTTTTTTTTTAATTTTTTTATTTTTATTAAATCATAACTTTGTACATTGATGCATTTATGGGGTTCAGGATACTGCTTCAATATGCAGTGTGAAATGTGTACATTGAACTAAGTAACACATCTCAAAAATCTTTTGACCATAAATTCTAGGGTTTATTTCTGGACTCTCTATTCAATTTTGTATATAATTCTCTTGGTATAGTGGATTGATTCCAGGACCTCAACAACTACAGATGATTATGTCCCTCATATAAAGTAATGTAGTATTTCCACACAGCCTACACGTATCATTCTGTATACTTTAAAACATCTTTTTGTCACATCTTTTTTTTTTTTTTTGTCACCCTTGGTAGTGGCATAACAGATTATATAGCAACCTCAAACTCTTGGGCTTAAGGGATTCTCTTGCCTCAGCCTCCCAAGTAGCTGGGACTATAGACACTGGCCACAACCCCCAGCTATTTTTTGTTGTTGTTGTTGCCATTGTTGTTTTGGCAGGCCTGGGGTGGGTTCGAACCGACCAGTCCAGGTGTATGTGGCTGGCACCCTAGCTGCTGGGTTATAGGCACCAAGCCAATTTAAAACATCTTTAGAATACTTATGATATCTAATACAATAGAAATGCTATGGAAATAGTTATACTTTTTTTTTTAAATTGAGACAGAGTCTTACTATGTCACTCTCTGTAGAGTGCTGTAACATCACAGCTTATAGTAACCTCCAACTCTTTGGCTTCAGCGATTCTCTTGCCTCAGTTTCCTGAGTAGCTGGGGCTACAGGCTCCTGCCACAACAGAGTGCTGTAACATCACAGCTTATAGAAACCTCCAACTCTTGGGCTTTAGCGATTCTCTTGCCTCAGTTTCCCGAGTAGCTGGGGCTACAGGCTCCTGCCACAACATGCAGGTAGCTTTTTTTTTTTTCCCAGTTTTTAGCCAGGGCCGGGTTTGAACCCGCCACCTCTGGTAGATGGGGCCAGCGCCCTACTCCTTTGAGCCACAGGCACCGCCCCAGCTAACATTTTAAAGATGAGGTCTTGCTCTTGCTCAGGCTGGTCTTGAACTGGTGAGCTCAAGGAATCCACTCATCTTGGCCTTTCAGAGTGGTGAGATTATAGGCATGAGCACAGCGCCTGGCTGATTATAGGTTTTGCATTAAGTTTGAAATCAGGAAGTGTGAGTCTTTCAAGTTTTTTCTTCTTGTTCAATATTGTTTTGGTAATTTAGGGTCCCTCGAAGATCCATTTGATCCTAATCCACCATTAGGATTCTGATGGCAATTTTATTGAATCTATAGATCTCTTGGGTACTTTTGATGTCTTTATGTTAATTTTTCCAATCCGTGAACAGGGCATGTGTTTCCATTTGTGTCATCTTTAATTTCTTTTCTTTTTTTTTTTTTTTGAGACAGAGCCTCAAGCTATCCCCCTGGGTAGAGTGCCATGGCATCACAGCTCACAGCATCCTCCAACTCCTAGGCTCAAGCGAGTCTCCTGCCTCAGCCTCCCAAGTAGCTGGGACCACAGGCGCCTGCCACAACACCCGTCTATTTTTTGGTTGCAGCCATCATTGTTAGTTTGGTGGGCCCGGGCTGGATTCGAACCCACCACCTTAGGTGTATGTGGCTGGCGCCTTAGCCACTTGAGCCACAGGCACCGAGCTGTGTCTTCTTTAATTTCTTTAAGCAATGTTTTCAGTTTTGCAGTGCACATTTTCTACATGGCAACATTTTGTAGTGTACCAGTTGTTTGTTTACTTGGTCAAGTTTATAACTTAGAATTCTTTTCTTTTTCTTTCTTTTTTTTTTTTTAGAGATAGAGTCTCACTTTATTGCCCTTGGTAGAGTGCTGTGGTGTCACAGCTAACAGCAACCTCCAACTTCTGGGCTAGGCGATTCTCTCAGCCCAGCCTCCCGAATAGCTGGGACTATAGGTACCAGCCACAATGCCCGGCTATTTTTTTTTGCAGTTTTTGGCCAGGGCTGGGTTTGAACCCACTACCACCAGCATATGGGGCCAGCAGCCTACTCCTTTGAGCTACAGGCACCACCCAACACCCAGCTATTTTTTGTTGCAGTTTGGCCAGGGCAGGATTCAAACCTGCCATCCTGGTATGGGGCCTGTGCCCTACCCACTGAGCCCTAGAATTTTATTCTTTTTGATGTTACTATAAATAGAATTACTTTTTTTTTTTTTTCTTGCCAAGGCTGGGTTTAAACCCACCACCTCTGGCATATCAGGCTGGCACCCTACTCCTTGAGTGCCCTAGAATTGCTTTCTTAATTTCCTTTTTGGATTATGAATTGTTTATAGAAATACAACTGATGTATGTATGTTGGTTTTATATCCTGTAACTTTAATGAATTTGTTTATTCCTTCTAACAGGTTTATGTGTGTATGTATACAATTTTTAGGTTTTTGTATATGTCATTTACAAACAGATAATGATTTTACCTTTTCCTTTCCAATGTGAATGCCATTTCTTGTCTAATTTTCTGACGAGGATTTCCAATCATGTGTTGAATAGATACGGCAAAAGTAGACATCCTTATCTTGCTCTTGATCTTAGGGGAAAAGCTTTTAGTGTGAAAAACTTTTTAGTGTGATAACATTGAGTTGTGATATCAGCTGTGGGATTTTCATACATGGTCTTATTATTTTGTGCTTTTCTTCTATTGCTGGTTTGTTGAATGTTTATCATGGTAGGATGTTAGATTTTGTCAGATGCTTTTTTCTGTATCAATCTAGATGACCATTTGGATTTTTTCCCTTCAATAGATGTGGGTATTATACAAGTTGATTTTTATATGTTCTTGCATTCCAGCAATAAATTGGTTATGGTGTATAATTTTTTAAAAATGTTTTTCTTTCTTTTCTTTCTTTCTTTTTTTTTTTTTGAGACAGTGCCACAAGTTGTCCCCTGGGGTAGAGTGCCATGGCATCACAGTTCACAGCAACCTCCAACTCCTGGGCTCAAGCGAGTCTCCTGCCTCAGCCTCCCAAGTAGCTGGGACCGCAGGCGCCCACCACAATGCCTGGCTATTTTTGGTTGCAGCCTTCATTGTTGTTTGGCGGGCCCAGACTTGATTTGAACCCGCCACCTTAGGTGTATGTGGCTGGCACCTTAGCCACTTGAGCCATAGACGCCAAGCCTAAAAATGTTTTTCTTTTAAAGAGGTGGAATATATTCCCAGGCTAGAATGGAGTGGCTATTCACAGGTACAGTCATAGCTCATTGCAACCTTGAATTCCTGGCCTCAAGTTATCCTCCCATCTCAGCCTCCTAAGTTGGCTGGGGCAACAGGTGTCTGCCACCATGCCTAGCTTTAACTGCACTTAATTTTTAAAAAATTATTGTAATAACCTCCATCATTTCTTCCCCCTTCTGTTACAAATATCCTGGTGTAATTTTACTTGGAATTGTATATTACAGAATAATTTAGGAAGTATGAACACCTTTGCTTTGTTGACCCTGCATTTCAAATAACACGGACTATCATTCCAGCTATTCAAGTTTAATTTTTGTAGCGTTCTGCAGTGAATATGGGTTTCTTCATATGTGTCTGTTGAGTTTATGCTCAAACATTATCTGATTTATAATTGTATATTGATATATATCAAATTATGATTACATATTTTTCACTGATCAGATGATTTTTAGACTAAAAATGTCATTTTTCTTTTTCCTGTGTTTTTAGCTCATACAATAACTTAGTAGCTTTTTTTTTTTTGTTTTTTTGCAGTTTTTGACTGGGGCACAATTTGAACCCTCCAGTATATGGGGACAGTGCCCTACTCCTTTGAGCCACAGGCGCCGCCCAACTTAGTAGCTTTTTAAGAAAACATGAATCTGTTACTGGACTAAGAAGATCCGCCTCCTATCAGTGTCAGCTAATATGCAGAGACAGGGTTAGGTCCACCAAACTTTGTCAGAAGGCGGGGATTCTGGAGAACAGGGAGAATATCCTCTCTGAGACTTTGTATTCTTCCATTTCCAAAATTACAGTTTTATACACAAAAGTTCAAAGCAAAGACCACACCAACCCCTATTCCAAATAAAAATCAGCGTAGTTGAGTGACCTATTACAATTTTCCAATTTAAAAGTTAATCTTCTAAATTGATCCCCCTAAACTACTAGATAGGCATCTTTAGGGTGGGAGCTAAATTTATAAAACAGTAAGAATGGGAGAGAGACTGAAGGTCAGGCAGGACCTAAACTGACCAGACCAGCTGTGTCATATCTGCCCTAGCCTGACAGACTCCATCTTAATTTCACTATATGTGCATTCAAATTGATTTAACAAAGTTACAGTAAAGGTTATATGTATGAAAAACGTTGTTAGCTCGGCTCACATCGCACAGTGGTTATAGTGCCAACCGCATACACTAAAGTTGGTAGGTTTGAACCCAGCCTGGGCCAGCTAATCAACACTGACAACTGCAACAAAAAATAGCTAGGCATTGTGGTGGGCGCCTATAGTCCTGGCTACTTGGGAGGTTGAGGCAAGAGAATCACTTAAGCCCCAGAGTTTGAAGTTGCTGTGAGCTGTGATGCTACGGCACTCTACCAAGGGCAACATAATGACACTCTGTTCCCAAAAAAAAAGACATTTTTAGTGTGGTGATTATGTGCTATAAAAAAGTAGTATATATGTATTAGAATCCTTTAAATATTAATCTGTTTAAATTATTTACTTAGGTAACACTAATTTTTCAAACACCATCTTTATGAAATGAAATCAAAGTCTGTTTAGGATGACGTACATGTATTTAACACTCTATAACAATATTTTTCAACATTTTTTTTATCTCACAGCACACTTGAACCCATAATTAAACTTCTGTGGCACATTTAAATTATGTTAATCAAAAAGAGAGTTAAAAAAATACTATGCTTTGAACTTCTTTTGAAAGTAATGATCTTTAAAAATTTTTGAGGCATACCTAAGACTCTTTTGCAGCACATGGGTTGAAAATCACTGCTCTATAGGGTTCTTTTGTGACTTCTGTGCAATAGACCCTACTCTCAACTGCTTTTCAAACTATGTCAAGTTTTAGAAAACTGTTCTATTTTTATCTCTTAAGAATTCTACTTCAGGCTCGGCGCCTGTGGCTCAATTGGCTAAGGCGCCAGCCAGGTACACCTAAGGTGGCGGATTTGAATCCCCAGCCCGGGCCCGCCAAACAACAATGATGGCTGCAACCAAAAAATGGCCGGGCGTTGTGGTGGGCGCCTGTGGTCCCAGCTACTTGGGAGGCGGAGGCAGGAGACTCGCTTG
>CAUYQV010068849.1:0-60328 GCA_963574575.1 Galagoides demidoff | reverse complement strand
GGCGTGTTTTTAGACTTCAGGTTTCTGAGTAACTTTGCAGTTGGGTGCAGAAGTGATTAACTGACACAGTAGCACCTGTCCTCCAAGCTCCATACCAGCTGCCATCATAAGTGGCTGGCTGGCTTTTTTTTTTTTTTTTTTTTTGAGACGGAGCCTCAAGCTATCCCTCTAGGTAGAGTGCCATGGCATCACAGCTCATAGCAACCTCCAACTCCTGGGCTCAAGCGAGTCTTCTGCCTCAGCCTCCCAAGTAGCTGGGACCACAGGCACCCGCCACAACGCCCGGCCATTTTTTGGTTGCGGCCATCATTGTTGTTTGGTGGGCACGGGCTGGGGATTCGAACCTGCCACCTTAGGTGTACATGGCTGGCGCCTTAGCCGATTGAGCCACAGGTGCCGAGCTGCTGGCTGGCTTCTTAAGCTTCAGCCTCATCATGGTACAGGTGTCTGGAACCTGAAGTTGTGAGACTCCCACTCCCAACCTTTTAGCTGGAGGGTCTTCTTATCTCCTGCTGACCTCTCTGGTGAGGGCCTGGCTTCTTTGCCATTCTCTTATAAAGCTGAAGAACTTGAGGCCACAGGAGCCTATACTCAGCTACATCGAAGGTTCTGGGTCACTCGTCACATTTCTTTTTTTCTGCACACGTTACTGCTCAGGACCTATTAATGGCTCTTTATATTGCAAACTTAACACATTTTCTTTGCCACCACACAGGGTTGCCACGGCCCTAACTTTTGCTCTGCTTATTTGCTTTAACCTAGAAACTCCTATAGAAGGAAGCATGGACGCTCACATGGAGATGTGGCTCTACTTGGGGCAAATGATAACAGTCACCTCTCACTGGCATCAGTCCCTTAAATATATAGCAACAGAACTCCACCCCCAGCACAATCCCTTCTAAGCATTCGAGATTTTCCTGGGGGTTTCAGCCCCATCTTCCCATATTCCCCTCCCTGACCCCCACAACTATCTCAGGCCACACCACTTCCGCTGCACTGCTGAGTTTCTTTGTGGAAAGGTCCATGTCCAAGCTTAAGTCTGAGGGGTTTTACCCTGAGGCTTCTCAAACCTCCAACCTGGAGGGCCCACAGTTGTGTACATGTGAGTGAGGAGAGAGCTCCCACATCCTGGTTCAGACCACGTGGCCCAGAGCCCCAGAGGCTCCTTTGTAGCCAAGACAGGCCCATTAGCTGCCTCCAGTAGCCCTCCTCAGTCCCAAATCTCAGTCACGAATCTAAGGAATAAAGTGGAGACTTCTGGCTTCTGTTCTGGCATTTAATGAGCTTGGAATTTATTACTCTGTCCTAACAAAAAGTAAAAAGCTGAACAAACTTAAAAATCGACAATTTTTCTTGGGAATGAAGTCACTGGGTAAAGTGATACCCCCAAAATTGGAGAGACAAACAAGAGGATACAGAGAATCACAATTCCAAGAAGAAATCCACCAGCAGAAATTATCGTGGGAACCAGTGTTGGGGCCTGGAAGTCTGCAGGGTTGATGAATTGCTGGAGGCTCAGTGTGTAAGTCTGAGAGTCAAAAACCCCAGAGGGACCAGCCATTGCGTCTTTTACTCCTCAGATCTCCACTAGGTTCTCACAGAAAATATTAGAGAAAACCCCTCATGCTGCTGGCAGGGGAAGGGGGAAAGTAGACATTTAGAAATGTGCCAGAACATTCTGTTCTTAACTGAAGTGCCCTCAGGAGAGCCTCACCTGCAGGGGTTTTATCAACGCCTACTTGACTCCGGGTAGGAAGAATGACCAGCTCTGGTTCCTGCTAGTAAGGAGAGGGAAAGTTGGGGAGCATCTGTGGAGTGTATGGGTACAGGCTCACCAAAGGGTCAAAATCTAATTATGGGGCTAGAGAACTCTTCCCTCCTTGCACACTTTACCACCATATTACCAAAGTCTATTAACTGAAGTTTCTGTTAGCTGGTACATGAGTCCATCTATCAAGGCAAAATTACAAGGCATACTAAAAGGCAATAAATACAGTTTGAAAGGATCAAACAGCATCAAAACCAGTCAGAAATGGCATGAATATTAGAATTATCAGACCAGGATTAAAAAAACTATGATTAATATGCTAAAGGACCTAATGAAAAAAGTAGACAAGACCACGTGCAAGAGCAGCTCAATAAACAGACAGGGACATGGGAGTCTAAGAAAGAATTAGAAACAAATGCTAGTGATAAAAAACCGTAACAGGAATGAGGAGCGCCCGTGATGAGCTCGTCAGTAGCCTGGGCAGGGATGATGGCAGTGCCTCTGAACTTGAGGGTACGTCAAGAACTTGCCACAAGTAAAAGGTGAGAGCAAAAGAGACTGAAAAGATGGAGTAGAATGCTGAGAACCCAGAAACAACCACAAAATGTGCAACATACACACAATGGGACTACCAGAAGAAGAAAGAGGAAGGGATAGAAGCAATACCTGACGTAATATTGGCTGAGAATGTCCTCATGGAAGGTCAGATGAAAACCACAGAGCCAGGAAGCTCAGAGAACACCAACCAGGAAAAATAGTCCTCCCCCTCCAAAAAACACCTAGTCACTTCATATTAAAGCTTCAGAAAATTTAGGTAAAGAAAAAAATTTAATAAAATTAGAGAAAATAAACACCTATAGACGAACAAAAATCATATTTACATCCCAAGTTCTCCTCAGAAACCAGGCAAGCAAGAAAGGAATAGAGTGAAATATTTAGTCTTGAGAAGAGTGAAGTCCCCTTCTCTTACTGTAATTCCTCAAGTCTCTTGATAAAATCTTCTCCGTTACAGATCCCCATGCAGGCTAACTTTTGTCACTCTATTTGTTGAGGAGATAAATTGACACCAAACCCTGACTGAGCTGTGAATAAGTTGCTATCCAACGTAAAGACATTTTTTGTATCCCAATAAACCAGTTAGTGACACCAATGTACGAGGAACTAGAACCCCCACATCCAAGGGCCTTTCATTTAACAAGTGTAGACTGAAGCTTTAGTATTAAAGTAGCTGGCGCTCAGAAACCGTTTTTTTCAACAGTTTTATTATGAACATTTTCAAATATACAGAAAAGTAGAAAGACTTTTACAGTAACATACATATACTTATCTCTTGGATTCTACACTTGACACTTTTATATAGTTGTTTTTTAAATAATGTGTCTATCTATCCACTCTTCTGTTCATTCTTTGTCGTCATCTTGGTTTTGATCCATTTCAAAAATAAATTATAGAAATCAGGATACTTTACCCCTAAGTAATTTTGCATGTACTGTTAACTTTATTAACTAGAGTTCAATGTTTTTCTATGGACAAATATTGTTTCTTTCTTTTTTTTTTTCTCTTTGAGGTATAGTTTATACACAGTATACAGCAAAATGCACAAATCTTAAATGTTCTATTGGAGGAGTTTTGACAAATGCATCACCAGCACAACCCAACTCCTTAATCATGAAGTGGAAGTTACCAGCACCTAGGTGGTTCTTTCTCCCCCTTCTCACTAATTCCTGCAGGGTTAACCCTGCAGAGGTAGCCGCTGTTTCCATGTAGATCAATTTTGTTTGTTCTTGTACTTCAAACAAGTGGACTCATGCAATGTGTGTCTTTTATGTCCAACTTCTTTTGCTCATTATTATTCCTGTGAGCTTCCTTCGTGTTACCCTTGTCACCAGAACGCCCCCTTTCATTACCGAGTAACATTCCGTCGTACATACCATAGTTCAGGTATCCATCCTCCTATTGTCGGACGCCTCAGCTGTTTCCAGCTTGGGCAACTACAAGTACATCAGCTCTGAACAACCTCATAGGAGTTATAGGCTGATTTTAGGAGACTGTTGTTTTCATCCTCATCACAACTATTGTCTAAATACAGATGATTTCACAAGTCATATCTCCAATAGGAAACTTCCCCTGACTCTTAAATCCAAATGCCATCTCAACATATCACTTGGCTTTACAATGAATATCTCCATTCCAATGTTGGAAAGCAAACTACTGGTCAGCACCATTCCCAGTAAAACTTTTTACATTTCTGTGAGTGGTGAATCTATCCCTCCAATTATCTGGTCATAAAACAGAGACAGCCCCAACCTCTCTCTCTCTTCCTGTTTTCCAGTGCATGAGAAAATCCTATTTTCTCTATCTGAAAAATGTATCTGAGGGTGGTCTGGCAGGAGAGCATCATCTCACTTGTGATTTTTTCGAGAAGGTTCATAATTGGTGTCTTGCTTCACTTCTGCTCCCCTCACACCAACTATTCTCAGCCCTGCAGCTGCATGGGTCCTTTTAGAATATAAACTTGGTCATGTCATTCATATGCTCCAGTGGCTCCTGTTCCCCTCGGAGCAGCCCTCTGGGCTCCCGCCGCACAGCTGATCTGCATCCTCCCGTGGGGCAGGGCGGTCTCCTGGCACCTGTCCTTCCTCTGCTGTGGGCAGTCGCTGTTCTGTCAGCTGGTGTGCGTTTCCCCCAGATGGGACAGACATGTGGCTTATCTTGAGTTTGTGCTGCCTTGTCACCTTTGCAGAGATCCCCTCCCTAACCACCCCACTTAAAATTGCAGCCCCAGCCCCAGCGCTGTGTCGCTTTCCTGGGTCATTTTCTCCGCAGCACCTACTGCTCTCCCAGTTTTCTATTCGTTTGTCGTCTGTCTCCTTTCACTGGGGTATAAACTCTGTAAGGACAGCCATCTTCATCTCCTTTGTTCACTGTTGTGATCTTAGTGGTTAATTGTGCTGGGAATACAGTGGACGCTAATAAGTACAGTGTTTGTTGATTGATTAAATAAATAAATGCCAATAACTTTATGTGTTTTGGACCACAATAGGAGGTGGAAGAAAGGGTGCTAAGGAGTCCTCCTAATTTGGGGCCTTCTGATAGAGGAGGAAGTGCTTTTTGCTAATACCTGACTAATCTTGCAGGTCACTAACAGGCAGTGAAGTCCTTCTTAAGCCCCCCAACCATAAAATCAAGTCCTGCTCCTAGTTGTGTACATGAATCATTTTAGGCCAATACTGTATTTGAGGGGAAACTTTACCCTAAGAGACCGTGTGCTCTGATAGAGAATTTTAAATAGAATTTGTTTTTGAGTTTTAAGTAGAATTTGATTTTGAGTCTCAACAAAGCTGAGCTCTTTCCACACTATTTATTTGTGTAGAAGCCATGAACAAAAATGGTGATGGTATCTTTCTGCTTCAGAGTGACAGTGTCAAATAACATTCGTGCCTATAAAAGTCAGGTGCAGAACACAGATGTCTTAAGGCTGTAACTGGGTAAGTGAGGTGAAGGCTGTGTTGATTAGTAGGATGGAAGCGCTCCAATTTGTACAAATAATCAATACATTGAACTCCATAATGGCATAAATGTATTTATGATCTATGTACAAATGACTTAATAAAATCAATCAATCGATAAAGTCTTTTCTAGTTTAAAAGACTCATCCGCCGGCCACTGCACACCTGAGAACCGACAGGGAAGGAGCACAGGGGACCCAAATTCTCCAGGACCACCGGCCCTGGGGGGTTCCCTACAGAACACAGCATGGTTCCCAAACATGAGTGTCCATCAGCGTCACCCAAGAACCTGTCAAAACACAGTCCCAGAGTCTGATTCAGAGTCCACAGTAAAACTCAGGAACAAGTTCCCAGTGGTGCCGACGCTGCTGGTTCTGGGACTAGCCTTGGAAGAGGGTATTGACCATGGTTTGAGGCTTCCATCTTTCTATGGCCCGGTGAAAACCTCTCCTGACTCCCCACTGCTGGACCCTCTGCCCGGGTGGCTCTCACCATCTGGGGTCTGGTGTGGCCGAGCACTGGCACTAGACGAGGATGGGAGGGAAGAAGTTTCATTCTCGCCGCTCCCAGCGAGCTCGCTCCTGCGGGGAGGACCAGTACGTCCTCTACCTCCGGCTGAAGCACCTGTACCACAGAATTGCTCGAGTTAGTCCATTAACTCTTCAGATGAAGACAGAGCGGACACCGAGACCGGGGAGAAGAAGCGGGAGATTCTGAAACTTCAGTGCAACGTGGTGTGCGCGTGAAAACTTCAGATTCCCCACTGACTCACCAGCACCTCACAGCAGAGGGGGGTTCCACTGTGGGTAATCAGAGGGCTCGCTCTGAGAATTGTTTGATTACATCTTTTGCCCACGTTCACCCAGATAAAAGCACACGTAAAACAGAATTGCGTCTGACTCTTCCCCGTGTTCTCGAGCGTCCTGGGTGTGCAAGTCATACTCGCAGCCCTGCGAGCACCGTCCACGCTCTTTTGAATCTAACATGCTCTTTGCCAGCGGATCTGACGAATTCTTGAGGTGAATTATGCTTTGTCGTGCTGCAATTTCAGCCACTATTAATCAAGGAAACGGCAATTATGGGCATCAATTTAAAAATTTAAAAATAAAATAACAAATAGTGCTTTCCTTAAGTAATTGAATATCATGTAAATTTATATGCTATGACACAATTTAATCTCGGGCAAAGCAATGCACTAAGATATAGTGGAACCCGCGCGGTTCCAGGAAATAGTTACATTGTGCGTGAACTTCACAGCCGGCCGCATCGCACCGCGGCATCTCCCAGGGCTTGGGCTGCAGCGCCCTCCAGTGACCACAACTGAAATGCCTTTCTAGGCGGCTGCAGCGGCACCGCCCATGTAGCGACACCTGTCAGCAAACAGCCTGCTAGGATGAAAGGGCCGAGGTCCTGGCTGCCTGGTAAACCGCGGAGGGTCTAGTTTAACAGACTCACACCTGAGCTGACACCTGAGCCGGTAGTAAGGATACGAACCGTACCGTCTTCAACACTGATTGTTTTCCACCATAGTCCTTCAATTTGTGACCGGTAAAGGGAGAATAGTCGTCAGCTGGATTCTCCAGCCTGTAGTTAGGAGACTCGAGAGGCTAATGCTGGAGCGTTGGAAATCCTGTGAAGGATTAACATGAAGAAAATAGGAGGAAAAGGGTATATAATAGAAATAAAAGACTCAGCTGCCCCTACGCTGTATGGAGATAGCAAGGAACATGGTGATTAGAATTCCTTAATTTGAGAGTATACTTGCATGGTTCTAATTCATTCGAATCGTGCCCTCTGAGCCCCTGGGCTGCGTCCGACGCCCGCGGAAACGCAGGTGGAGCCGCCGTGTCTGCATAGAGGCGCCTTTCCGGGCTCACACTTGCGGAGGCCGGCAGGGACTTCGTTCACACAGCTGGGGCGCTGTGTTAAACACTTCATCACGCGTCTCACTCACCTGACAGTCAGCTGGTGAGTCACTATTTTACCATACCCAGGGTTAGAGAGTTTAATGACAGGTGCGAGGTCACACCTCAGGTGGGCAGCGGGACGTGGTTTGAACGCACTCATCAGCAAGCTGGGGGGGGGGAGTTTTTTTTTTTTTTTGCCGGGCTGGATTTGAACCCACCACCTCCGGCATATGGGGCTGGTGCCCTACTCCTTTGTGATGTTGGGTTTTTAAAGGAGCATGTGCGTTTGCAGCAGTGCGTTTCACCGTGGCTTCCCGGGGGAGCGCTGACCTGACTGACTGCATCTGGCTCCTCCTCTCGCCGCCTTCTCTTTGCTCCTTCTGTCCATCCACGGTGTCCACAGAGCAGCTCTGCGGTGCATTCCGTGCGGGCACTGGTCACGGACTCCGCAGATACTGCATGCCATGCGGTAAGGACTGAGACAGTAACTTAGGTCCCCGCCCCCCTGTTGCATTCCTAGCTTTGTCCTAGGAGGGGTGGAGAACAGAAGTTGCTAGAGATGCTCTTCTTCAGAATTTCCTCTCTGAAAGCCTAAGGTTGAAGAGGGGCTGCTGTGGCAGGGAGGAAGGGGGAAAATACGGAGCAGAACTCTGGAGCTTGGGAGGGGATGGAGGGGGTATCTCCCAGACTGCGAAGGGGACGGTGTCCTGGGTCTCAGCCCCCAGGGGGCAGCCAGTCAGAGTGTTAGCACACCCAGAGGTCGCGGACACGGACACCCGAGACTTAGGGGACTACACAGCTTACCATCCAAACAGAGACACTGTTGGGAGTGAAAGGGATGTTATTAATGTCAGGGCAGCACAATAGGCGTCAGAAAGGACCACCCTGAGCAAGGCGCCTGGTCACCCTGACCATCATTTTTTGACTCAGAAACTGTGGAGCTTTTGCCTTGAGGGTCCAAGGAGCTTTGAACAATGAGGATTTCAGATCCCACTATGATGACTTTTCCTTTTGTGAGATTTTAGAAGATGATTCTGAAATTTATATGAAAATGCTAAAGATATCCAAAAAATAAAAAATGGGAAAATGAGAATAAAAATGCAAGGCACGTTATCTGATTTCAAGATGTAGTGTGAGCTACAAAACAGTCGAGGTGATGACCCTGGCAAAAAGACTGAGGAGGGAAGAGAAAAGGATCTCAAAGACAGACCCTGTATTTATGCTCAAATGACCTTGACCAAGGGAAGTAGAGTATTTTCAGCAACTAGTACTGAAACAACTGGATATTTTATACACAGAAATGAACCTGGATCATTATCCAGTACTACATACAAAAGTAATTGGAGGAGTACCATAGAAGGACTAAAGTGACAAGCAATTCTAGAAGAAAACAATACCATTTCTAGAAGAAAATATAAAACCTTGAGTTAGGCAAAGATTTAATAAACAGGACACAAAACACACATTAAAATTAAGAGCTGATTAATTGGTTGTCATAAACATGAACAACTTGCTCTTTGAAAGACTGTAAAGAGAACAATAGCTAAAGAATAAAAATATTAGTATCTGAAAGACACATATCTGATAAAAATCTTTTGTCTGAATGTACGCATAACTCTTACAAAGCATTGTTAGGAAACTAACAGCCCATTTTAAAAATGGACAAAAGATTTGAACAAATATTCACAAAATAAGACATACAAGTGGCAAATCAGTGCATGAAAAGATACCCCACATCACCAGGTATTAGGCAAATGCAAATGAGATCATAATGGATACTAGTACTCCCCCTAAAACAGCACAAATTAAAGATTGGCAAAGCCAAGTTTATGAGAGGATGTGGAGCTACTGGAATTGTCACATATTCCTGTAAGGAATGCAAAATGGTGCGGCCAGCAGGGAGAAGTTTCTTGTAAAGTTAACTGTACACTTGTCATATGGCCAGGAACTCCTACTCCCGCTAACCCAAGAGAAATGGAAACGTATGTTCACACGAAGTCTTGGCTGAAAATGCTCATGGCAGCTTTACTCACAATAGCCACAAACTGAGAATAATTCCAATGTCTAGAAATTGTTGAATAGCTAAATAATTTGTGATATATGCAGACAGTAGAACACTTTTCTGCAAAGAACAACAGACTTTTGGTTATTACAATAACATGGATGAATCAAAAATAATATTCCAAGTGAAAAGAACCATCTGAGAAATTCTAGAAATGGCAAAGCTGTAGTTGTAGAAAGCAGAAAAGTGGTAGCTGGAGACTGAGGATGGTGCAAAGGATCTGACTGACGTGGGCACTTTGGGGCGGGGGCTGAATATGTTCTGTATTTTTATTGTGGAGGCAGTTATACAACTGTAAAACTTTGTCAAACTTCACAAAATTGTACTGGTAAATTTGGTGATTTTACTATATGTAGAGAGTACCTCAAATAAACTGACTTTGAACAGGAAGGAGCCAGGGAAGTAGGGAAGCTGGAGTGGGGGTATTGTGTAAGGCTGGAACCCCAGGCAGATGACTGTGTCCTGTGGGAATTCCTGAACGGTACATTTTTTGGAGGGCACGTCACTTACTGAGGCCTTTGGGAGCACAGTGGTGAGGTCGGCACAAGCGTCACTAAGTTCAGTGATAACTCTGGGCTGGCGCACGAGGCCATGCAGCCACACTTAGTTGTCAGGGGCCAGTGGGAGTGATGAATGTGAAGAGGAGGGTCAGAGAGGCAGCCGCAGGAGCCTGACCTGCAGAGTGCTATGCTGATGCTGAACAGGACACGGGAGGTTAGCTGGGCAGCCCACCAGGGTAGAGCTCAACTTGGGCCATTGGGAGAAATCAAGACTGGGTGGTCAAGAGCCTGAACACAGTAGTCCAGTCTGGAGTCTTTGCCCAGTGCCCAGACCTAAACCTGTTTTCAGTACTGGAACCTGTTAGTCAACCCACCTGGGAGTCGTTTCTTTGTTTCCAAATATGCAATGGAGTTAGACATACTTGACAGTTGGCACGATGCTGTATCATGTTCTTGGTGGGTAGGGTAAAAGGTACCATAGTGGGGATGGGGGACTAATGGAAGCTGTAACTCATCCTCCTCCACCCCCAGGCCTGGCCCGAGTGCTTTATAAATTCAGGATAATATCCTAGAGGAGGGACGGTGGCTGGAAATCAGTGCGGCTCTCAAGGATCTAAAGGGGTGGTGGTCTCCATCATATTTCATTAGCAGTATGGCCCCTGAAGAACACAGTTGACACTAGCAGCTGCTATGTCCACAGACTCAGCCAAGTTGCAGACCCCTCTGCTGCCCCTGCCCCGACAGCAGCCCTGGGCCGATGCAGCAGGTGAGGCTGGCCTCAGCCCTGTGGTTTCCTTTTACGTCAGTGGTTCTCAGCCTTTGGGGGTCTCATGCATATCAGATATTTACATTACGATTCACAACACTAGCAAAACTATAGTTATGAAGTAGCAACAAAAGTAATTTTATGGTTGGGGGTCACCACAACATGGGGAACTGTACTAAAGGGTTGCAGCATTAGGAAGTTTGAGAACTACTGTTTAATGTGGAAGGGAGACAATCCCATATATTCAGAGTTCCCACCCACTGTCCCAGTATAGCCCAGGGCAATCTGGACTGTGTAGACATCTCCCAGAATGTCTCCTTGATCCACTGTGTCAATGACATCATTCTCCTCAGGTCAGATGAGCGAGAATTCCCTGCACCTTGGAGGTTTTATTGAGGAATGTGTGTTCAAAGAGTAGGAGACAAACTCGATGAAGATTTGGTGTGCACTGATGCCAGCACAGTCCTTCATGCCCCTTATCTGTAGCCTGACCTCCTCCTACCTCCTGGGTCCGGGTCACCTTGCCACAGTAGCGACTCCTCTTCGTGCCTGCTGGTCCCTGCCCAGGAAGGGGGCATCTTACACGTGTAATCCAGGTGTAATTCATCGGGGCTCTTGGCCGCGTCCCCTGGTGGTAGTGGGCCCCTTGTGAGGAAACAACATTGCTTTAAGACCCTGGAGCTGCAAAGAAAGAAAATGCACATCCCTCAAGTGTGTCTCAGGGATTGATGTTAAGTAGCACCTCTTAAAATGTTAACACTCAAGTCCCATTTGACTTCTGTAATTACAGGAGATACAAGATGTAATATACGAGATAACAAACAGTATGTATTATTACAATTTTAATTCAGTTTTTTCCTTTCTTAAAATGTGTATGCATTTTTGGCACCCTTTGTGTATGGATCTCCGTGTATATGTTTATAGGCTTCTCAAGCAGTTTGATCTTGAACTGCTTCAACAAAAGATGCCCATCCAGTTTGCCTTTGGCTGGGACATTTCTTGCCGTTTGCTTGTAGGAGGATTTTGATACTTTGAGGTTTTCTCTGAACTTGAGTGGAACTTACTCTAACTATCAGGAATAAACAGAAAGACCAGCAGACCCCAGCAAATACGGCATGGATGGAGGGGTCTGCTGTGATGGCAAGGGCTGTGTGGGGGTATCGGAGCCACATGGGAGCTGAATTCTGCAACCCTGGATAAGTGAGGCTAGTGGAAAAGATGAGTCACCTACAACTCAGAATTCCAAGGAAAGCTCCATGGGGAGAAAGTTTTGAATAAAGGAACAATCAGTTTGGTCATGTTTTATTTCTCAACATAATTTCCTGCCTTATGTGTACCTATGACTGGTAGCATTTCTTCTGAATTTTCGGGAAATGAATCTCGCATTCCTTGAGTCTGACCTAAATTGTATTTCACACAGTTACATAAATTGGTGGGTAGCAGTGTGATCGACTCAGTGTGAATGCCTTTATTCACATGAACCCCTTGTGATGAATTTCAAATTATGTAATCTAAGTTAGCAGCCGAACACTGATCAGAGCTGGAGGAGGGACAATTCTGCCTCTTCACCTGCAGGAGGGTGTCCTCAGTGAAGCCTTCCTAGAACCACCGGGTGTTGAAAGTGAGCTGCTCATTTTGAGTTATTTCAAGTGTAACAGGTGTACGGAGTTGGTCTCTGTGTCAGTGAAGAGCTTTCGGTGGCAGAAAACCCAGTCAATGGGAATTAAACCATGATGGGAATCCGTTGGCTCATGAAACCGGCTCTCTTCATTCTGGCTGTATCCTCAGGCTGCCTATAACTTCCTGGACGCGAGATGGTTCCCACAGCGGCTGGGGCGACTTGCATAGTATAAAGTGTTGCTTCTCACAATCACTAATGATATTTCCACATTTTTGCCCAGCATAAACCAAGATAAATTCATCATTGTTGCAAAGGGTTTGAGTATATGTGGATTTGACCTTGGCCTGGAGCTAGCGGTGGGTCCGTCCATTCATGCATCTTGGTCACGGTATGACTGCTAGATGGGTACTACAGCTATTTCCTCAAAGGAAAATCAGCGTTCTGCTGGGGAGGGAAACGAGCGGACAGGTGCAGGTCAGGTCTGTTGAGGACCTTCCGTTTTCATCGTAGTCCTAGAGAATGTGATGTTACGTCTTACCTGTAAGTGGCAGTATTGAGCCAAAAACAGGCTCTGGACAGGCCAAGGCTGTTCAGTTACTAGGTTTTCTTTCTTTCTTTCTTTCTTTTTTTTTTTTTAGACAGCATCTCACTCTGTTACCCAGCTAGAGTACAGCGGCCTCAGCCTATCTCGCAGCAACCTCAAACTCCTTGGTTCAAGCGATCTTCCTGCCTTACTCAGCCTCCCAAGTAGCTGGGACTACAGGAGCCCACCACGACGCCCAGTTTGTTTTTCTATTTTTTTTTTTCCAGTAGAGACTGAGTCTAGTTCTGGGGCTGGTGGCGGAAAACTGAGCTCAAATGATCCTTCCACTTGGGCCTCCCAGAGTGCTGGGATTACAGCTGTGAGCCCCTGCACCCAGCCTCAATTCCCAGGTTTATCTATTGCCAACAACATGGTTTTGTGCAAGTCCCTTAAGCTACCGGTGCCTGGGCAGCCTCATTTGTAAAATGAACTTAGGATCTTTCTTGCAGAGCTGCTCTGGGGATTCAGGAGCATGATTGGCAGGAAGCCCTTAGCACAGCTCCGGTAACAACACACCTGGGCCAGAAGTCGCTGCCGCTGCAGGGCTGGGGGGGGGGGAACCCCAGCTCCCTACGCATCACTTTCCTCTGACTGGGTGTCTGTGAGGTGCCCGGTGTGACCAAGAGGCTTCTCTCCCCACTCTCAGGTCATTTTTTTTGACAACTACCAAATCCCGCATAAGCAGACAGGTCCCCCCGCGGAGGCGGGGGTGCGCTCTGAGCCGCGGAGCGGTGCGCGTCCTTTGCGACCCGGTTTGGCTCCTAAGGGCAGGAGAGCCGCGCGCAGCGGCCGCGCACCGGTGCAGGTCCCCAGGCTCCTCCTGGGACAGTGACTGCACAAGCTCCGCTGAACCCGCACAGTGCGATAACGTTTTGGTTAGTTTTTGGTTAACCCCTCTAGCTCGGGTAATTGGAAAGTGAAATACACTCACATAGCAGTAATCAAGCGATTTTCTCCTGGCTGGTAACCGTTTCATTTCATTTAAACTAAACTTCACTCTGTAAAAGACTTGGGAGTGAGGTGGAAAGACAGTGAAGTAACCCCAGTTATTCCTTTAAAAACTCACCCACGCAAGGGCTGGAATCAGAACCTGGACTGCTCTTCTTCGGAAAAATCAGCATAAACTTTGTAATGTGTGAAATAGTTGAGGGAAGGGTGACTGACTCAAATAATTCTTTGTTTTGCAAAATGACCCACAGAGTGCCCCCAAGGTTACCCTTAAAGTCGCCTAACAGAGGGAAAATGGGAAATGGTAACTAAATGTACCTTTACTTACAAATATTCATTACAAAATTGTGCAAAATATTTACAGACTATTCTCTGCGTGTCACTCCTTTGTAAATGAATATTTTGGAACTAAAGATACATTTAGCTACTGTTTCCCATTTTCCCTGTGTATGGTGACGTTAGGGCTGACTTTGGGACACCCTGTATGTATTTACTGAAGGAGTAAACTTGGTGAATTTGAAATATAATTTGTGTTTTTATGGAAGCAATCTGGCAGGGGGAAGAACGCCAGCTCTGGAGGCAGGAAGACGTGTCCTCAAATCCTGACAGCACCCGTTATCAGAGGTGCCATCCCGGAAACGCGTCAGCATCTCCGAGCCTCAGCTCCCAGAGCATCCAGAGCGCCCAGAGCTGAGCAAGAAGGATGGAGGATGGTGACGCCCCAGAGTTTGTGGGATGACCAGAAATAATGTACACGGTTGTCTAGTGCAGTGTAGGAAAGATACTGCACAGAATAATTCTTATTTATAAAGTTTTATTTGTTTGTACATTTTGGGGAGAAAATCTATGATATCATACAAAGCCCTAGAATTCTACAACCTCTTATTCACCTGATCATGAAGAATTCTCCTGTTTTCGGGTCTCACGTCTGTGATCTCCTAGTCCACTGAGGAGAGTCAGCAAACTGAAACCGCCACTGCCAGCCCACTCCATGGGCAGCTGTCCCCCTGCAGCGAATTGTGACTGTCTGTGGAATCTCAGGAAACCTCAGTTCCTCAACTCTATGCCTGAACAATTACATCAAATGTTCTGGACATGGGCCCAAGTATCAGGGCTTTTTTGTTTTTAAGGCTCTGCAGAAAATTCAAAGTGCAGTGAAGGTGCTGATGAATCGTTGCTCTGAACTTCTACTTCCGCTGGTGCCACATGGGTCCGAATCACCTGGGGGTCTTGCAAGTTCTGATCCTGCAGGTCTGAGGTGGGGCCTGACGTCGGCATTTCTGACATCAGATGAGGCTGTGCTGCTGGTTCCTGGCCCACACGGTGAGCATCTGGGCAGCCCCTATACGGCGCTCTCACTTAGGAGCCCTGCTGCCCCTCCTGCCCACTCTCACCTTCAACTCCCCCCACTGCTCAGTTCTGGGAGAAAAACCTTTAATCCAAGAAACATCATTTTTCCTAGAAAAGGAATTACTTTTTCTCCTGAGTCAGTCCAGAGTCATCTTTCCTGGTGGGAGTGGGATGGTCTTCCTTTCTCCAAGACAGTCTCCAACTGTTCCTTCCTTTTAAAAGTAATTTGATTTGTGAGAGACATATACTTGTTCTCAGGACAGAAAGGCTGTAATTTCACCAGGAAAAAGAAGTTGTCAAAGTATTTGACGTAAGTAGGACACTTTCAGAAATTTGTTTGGCTACTCTGGAAAGTTTTTAAAGACAATAATTTCACACAGCTGAACATCAAGAAGCACTCTTGTTCTGGTAGTATTTGTTTAGGTTGAAAACTGTGTAGAATTGTTGATTCTTCTGTTATTTGTTTAGGTTGAAAACTGTTGAGAATTGTTGATTCTTCTGCCACCTGGATTTGGATCTGAAAGCAGCTTTAATCCAAATCATCACGTCTGGTCATCTGGCTAAACTCTGCCAGTCAGAATGTCTGCAGCTTCTGAGCAGCTGACCTCGAATGGGGTGTAGGAAGCAGGAACTCCCGGGTAAATCTGGGGCTTTCCCAGTATGTTATAGGGATATTCATTTTAGTCATGTCCCACCCGGTCTTTCAAAGGAGGGAGCTAGGATATCGAATATCCATTTCTTACCTTCTTGGATTTTTAATACTTTAAGCTGCTGGCTTTTGAGTTAGGCATCTCTGGGTTTGAAACCTCAGCCTTCTTTGTTCTCTCTGAGTATGGGACAAGGTACTTGGATGATTTGCATAAACAGTTGTTTATTATGATTTCACGTAACCAGAAGTCATGACAGGGTTGGTTCCAAAATGGCTCAGCATGTTAGAATCGACACTTTATGGAGGCCTTACTTCTCTTGTCATAGTGACAATGTCGTCCCTCATGGTTACACGATGGCTGTGGTATCTCCAAGTACCATCTCTTCACAGGCCGTTGTTCTTAGTAGAAAAAGAACGGTAACTGTCCTGTGCCTCTATCTAATCAGGGGAGAAAGTCCTTCCTAGGAGACTCCCTGTCTAACAAACTCTATGAACAAATTTCAATGACCTTTATTTTTTTATAATCCTCTCCCTTAACTAATATATAATTTTTGAGTTTTTTCCCAGAGGTAGTGGATTTTCTGCAAGGCAAAGGAGCTGAGATTCTGAAGGCCCCAACACCAAGATTCACCCCCCCACAGCTGGCCCCAGTGCACACAGTTCCTTGTTAGTTGTGCTATAAACTGCCCCAGGGCACGTGGCCCCTCCTTCAAAGGTCCCTGATCTCCATTAGCCTGGGAATGAGTTTGAGGCAGTTTCTCCCAGCAAGACATCTGTCGAATTAAGAATTCTTTCCTTCTTTGACCATTGTCAGTGTCTCCATCGTTGGATCCTTGTGTGAGTAGCATCTAGACCTGGGCTGAAACCCCCTCGTGGTCTTCACAGCACCTAGTAGACCACCTTCCATCTCACTTGACAGGAACATGTCCCAGGCCAGCCCCATACCAATCACTGGAGAAAGAGAAAAGACGTATTGTGAAGGCCTTAGGCCTGTCATCACTCATTCCTGAGGGACAGAGTTCCCACTGCCACTCAGAGCACAGCAGCAGGGGTGGGGAGCCTGTGGCCTTCTCATTTCAAGATTTTTTTCTTTAGACAGTAAAGGAGACAAGAAGACTGTCTTTTTCTGCTGTACACCTTTTAATAAAGGGATTTGTTCTATAAAATTTGGAAATCATCTCTAAACACGTTTTCACTGAAAGTTATTTAGAAAAATTATAAGACAAGTAAGTTTCTCATCTTAGCATAAATGAGTGTTTCTTAATTTTCCTGTTGTCATACTTCAGACAGCTTGGCAATGACGGTCTGGCTTGTTGTGAAGGCATTAAGTGGGTTGGCAGGTCAGAATCGACCTGATCTGGCACACAGGTGCAGGGACTTGGTTTCACAGCACGAGCTTGCTGTGCACTGCAGCGCCGAGGCCACAGCTGGGGGGTCAGCAGTGCAGGGGCCACAAAGCACGTCTCTAACCTGGTGACTCTATGTCTGATGGGAGCAGGGCCCAAGTGTGTGGTAGCCATGGGAGCTTGTCTGGTTGGTTTGGTTTGTTTTCATGGGTTGCCCTGTTAACTTCGATGGTCAACTCATTTTGAAAAGATGATGAAATCAACGTGTAATACCAGACATTTCTTGAAAATGACATATTTAAAGATACTTGAAGCAAGTCGGAGAGAAGTGAGAATCAAGAATAGCTACCAGCAAGGAACTGCAGACTGCAGATATGTTTGCAAGGCAGGGACCTATAACTTCTCTCTGTCCCCATCGGTCATGTAACATTACACTGCCCATTCTGTCGTGGCAACCCAGGGCGGGGGGATGAGATGCCCCGGAGACCCTCTTCCCTCCCAAAACATAAACAGGGGCTGTGTGCACCCATCCGCACTCCAGGTGATCATCCTGGCCTGGCATCTCCTGGGGGAGGCATCTCTGTGAGGCCCTAGGAGGACCTGGGGGGGCCCATCAGTGCCTGTCTTTCCAGGCTTCCTTATTCTTGGTAGCTCTTGAAGTCTTCCCCAGCAAGACATGCAGAGCTCAGACTTCCTCACCCAGGGCTCCCTGTGGGTAGGAGTTGCTTGGGGTTAAAGCTCACACTGTGGGAGTAACGCTGAGTCAGAGTGTGGTGACAAAGAGCCAGGGTCAGAGCCACGGACTGCGGGTTGAATTCCTGGCTCTGCCACCAGCCAGCTACGTGACTGTAGGTGAGTTGCTCCACCTTCCTCCTGGGAAGTGGTTGCCTCACTTTCCTTACCTCTGTCACAGGGCCGTAGTGAAGCCTAACAGCACCTGCCACAGGGAAGAAGACACTGTGTGTGACCATCGTCACCGGCGCCCTCCCCCTCTGACACCCTGCTTCTCAACATCAGCAATTCTAGATGGGGCCTGGACTCAAGCAGCATGGACTTAGAGAACCACCGGGCTACCAGATGGGTGCCAAGACAGTCTGTGTCACTGCATGGCTGTGGTCACTATCTCTGTCTTAAATTTTCTTAATTATCTTGCAGTTTTTTATTCTCAAATTAAAGTGCAAGATCTGCTCTATTAATTTCTTCAAAAATGCAAAGTGGAATCGCTACATATGTACATCAGATAAAAAGTGGGCTGTTTTCAGAATTAAAAAAAGAAGAACATTTATTAAGAGGTAAGCCCTGTACAATGCAGAACAAATAATCCATTTATGCACAAGGCACCCCGTTTCTAAATTAAATTCTAGGCTACATTATTACACAGTCTCTCCACCTATGACAGAACCACATCCCTGCCTCTCCTGTTCAGGAGGCTTGCATGGCAGGATTACTACCTGTCTGGCTGGAAACAGGTTGTACTATTGGGGAATGGACTCTAGTTAGTGGTCAGGAAGACTGATAAACAGGTCATGTGCAGTTAGGGTTTTTGTTTAACTGGCAAAATATCCAGCTGGCATTAGTGAGAAAGTTTCTGTAATGTGAGTGCTTCTGATGGTTGGAAATCAGCACAGTGGGCAAGGTGTTGGTCACACATGGAGTGTACCTTGCCCTGAATGACAGCGTTGTGCTAGTCCTTTGGTCACTGAAAAGCTGTGTATATGTGCCATGAATGTGCAGCCACTGCGTCTCAGCAGGACTGTGGCCTACTCAGGGTTGGTCGAGCTGCAGAGTCACTAAAAGTCATGGCTTTAGACTTGGACTCCCTGGAATCAGATCGCAGCACCAGCCCACTCGTCTGGATGTGATTTTAGGCTGACCTCTCTCAGGATCTATTTCCTTGCCTGGAAAATTGATATAAAAATAGCACCTACATCACTGAGTAGCCGTGAGCGTCCAGCATGCGGACGTCTGTCTCCTGCGCTTGGCTGGAAGGCTGTATGGGATGCACTCTCTAATTCCCACTATTACTACTCTCTGTTGTCATTCAAGACAATCCCCACCTTGACCCTGAATTGGTAAATAACAAAATGACAAAGAGAACTCTCCCAATTAGTACTGAGATTGGCTTTATTCAGGGAACTCTAATGAGTGTTTCCGTTAAGTGCTTTTAATATCGTGAGGTCAGACCTTTCTGGAATTGGGCCCCCACCCGGTTTCAGTTAGAACCTGTGAGTCAGGTTGAGACTAGCTGTCACCTTGTTATCCTATTTCCACTCTCCCCTCACTGTTTTCTTTGGTAAGTGGAGGAGCTGTTGAGAAAACTCTCCCAGTAGGGAGTAGGCTCCTGGGAGGAAGCTGTGACCTGCCCCAGGGCAAGCAGAACAGAGGTTTCCTTACAGCCCATAGGGCAGCTTGAACAGCAGCCAGCTGGGACAGCACTGCCACTGCCGACTGCCACTGCCGGCTGCTGCCTCCTGCATTATTTTTCTTAATCCTTATAACGACCCGTGGAATAGGACTTTCTTTCCTCTTAAAATGAGGAAACTAAAGAGAGGTGTATGATTTGTCCAAATCCACACAACTCGTAAAGGCCAGTGTGTGCTTTAAACCTACACAATGGGACGTGCAAGAACCTTGTGTCTGGAAGTCTTTGTCCCTCTGAGGCCTGTATGGTGCTTATGCTTTGGGGAGGAAGAGAACTAACTAACTTTGGCTAAACTTCTTTCTCCTTTTATAGACTCACTTGCTAAGTTTTGCTCTGCAGCTGACCTCGGAGGGCAGCCAGGGGGCTCAGCTCACTAAGTTTTGCTGTTTCACTGTTAGGAAGGCGCAGAGTGATTCTGACCCTCACCTGCACTTGGCTTACTGATCTCATACTATGGGTACTGGCTTTGGCAGTCCTGGCCTGGAGGACCTTCCAACCAGCTAAAACTAACGATCACACACAGGCAGAGGTTTTATTTTGAGACTCATTTGGGGAATATGGAGCAAGCCCCCCAAAATGTGCTCTCGCTGGAGCCCAGAGGCTGTGAAGGGGTCTGAGATCCTGCCTTCTCACACCATGGTGGACTGTGTTTCTGCAACTGTGTGTTTGCTGCTGTTACTGGTAGTTATGCGGAAAGATGTGCCGTGCTCAGGTAAGTTTGTGAAAGTCTGCTTACCATGGAGTTAACAAGGTTCTCCAGCACCTTCTATTTGACAATGTTCACTGAGAATTCCCATGAATTCAGGCAATTCAAATGACTCTAGAATCACTGTTTATGCATCTTGTGGGAATACTTTCTATGCCCCCGCTCTTTCTTCATTAGTAAAATTAATATAATCATGACATCTATCTTGTAAGGCTTTGTAAGTTATAGTTAGTGTCCCATGACATTAACTGTTATCTTTAAGAAATTATACTTCAATTTTGAATTTTTGGGTTTCTTCAATCCTCTGAGAGGATTAAGGGAATTAAATCCTCTTTACTTTTTTGTTTTTATGTGCTGAACCAGGAGGAATAAAAAGACAAAACAAAACAAAAAACAAACACGAACGAACAAATAAGCCTTGATCATTGTCTCTGTGGTAGGCCATGCCCCAGCCCCGTATGTAAAAATAACACAGTGCAACGTAAGCGTCAAGGACGGCAAGAATTTCCGTATTTGGTAAGAGGGATCCTTGTGGTTCCTCTCCAACTTACACACAGGTCATGCTGTGAGTCTGTAATTTGGAGTTCCTGGGGCCAGGGAATTCCTCATCAGGGGCTCACATTCCCTTCCACGAGCAGGTCCCACGGCAGGAACAGCTGTGAGGGCAAATGACAGGAGAGTCCCTCTCAGCTGCCTCTTCCTCCGATAACTGTGCAAGGCTAAACCTAGGAAGTGTGGTCCAAGATGTCCACTTGGCACGTGGCTTGTTTTATAAAATCATTGTATTAACCAGGATGGAGTCAAGAGCATTCTCCTTAGTAAAGTAGGACGAGAATGGACAGGCAAGTATCCAGAGTACGCAGTGCTGATATGACACCAATGTTGGAGCAAGTGCGTGTCCACACACAAGAAAACAGAAATCCAAGTGTGGGGGGGACTAGGAGAAAGGGGAGGGGTGCAGGGAGAGGGCCTGGTGAGCTCTCCCCTGACGGGGACAACGTGAGGGTGGCCGGCACACCCCCCGGTGGGGGCTCAGTCACAGCTTAGACTTTATCTGACAAATGCAACAATGTAACCTCATCATTTGTACCCTCATAGGAACGTGAAATAAGAAAACAATCATACAATGTCAAACTGCTCATAAAAGTGTTAAGACCTGTGATGATACAGTGGTGCGGTGGACACAGGACTGAAGTAGATGGATGCCACTTGTTTCTTGTTCATTTTCACGGCTGCCCCTGTGGGACTGGTGGAGGTAGGACGTGCTGCCTTCTCAGGGACTCTGGATTCTGGACAGGCCGCAAACAGCCCCCTTCAGAGTCATCTTCCTCCAACATCATCTTCAGAGCTTCCGACCCATCTTCCTTCCAGGAATAGTTCAAGCAAACTCCCCCGTGTTGCAACCAACATAACAGACGGTATGAAGAGTAAAGATGGGGTGGGGGCGAGGTGGGGTCTGCAGTGTGAGGGAAGGGTGTGTTGCTCGAGCAGGAGGAGAGAAAGCCCAGAGAATCCTTAGTCCTGACCTAGGGGGAGGGCTCCGAGACACTCCCCTGGGAGATTTGGGTTTCCACAGTAGCAGGCAGCATACTTGAGGCCAACGTGCAGACACCCTAGCCAGGTAGGTGGAGTTGATTCTCTGGAACACTCAGGGCGAGGATGAAAAAAGGAGGGGGAAGGAAGCAGCAGTGAGATGAAAAGGGGAAACTGGTGACTCCATCAGGGCTTCAGGACGGACAGTTATTGACCGTCAGACGGAATAATAATTCCCTTCCCTTGACTTCCCAAAGTCAAGAATAATTCTCTTTTTGGTTGACTATGTTAGGTGGATTCTAATGTTATCAGGGGATAAAGAGTAAGTTTGAGGAAGAAATGGCCCCGGGTTGTTGGCTATCAGTTCCCAGAAAAGCCTGTTGCTGGAACAATGCTAAGTTTATTAGAACCCAGTACAGCTACAGTGGCATCTCAAAGTGCTAAATTATGGCATTTAAGAGCCTGGGTTGGGTGATGTTCAGGCTGGTTTTGCAAGGAGAACGATAGTGGGGAGGAGTGGGGACAGTGAGACAAAGGGTTTGAAGCAAGTCTGGATGAGAAGCCGTGAAGTCTTCATAAATTAGCTGTCTGGCTCACAGACTTAACCTCCAGGAAAAGGCACTTCCTGGATCAAGCAGCTCCGTTGTTTTTCTTGGCCCTGTGCTATTTAGCATATAGACAGGGACGGAGGGTATGGCACAGTCCCATGTCCTACACCAATGCCAGTTCCGTTCCGTTCCCAATGAACACCGGTGGGAGTCCGTCATGCACCCCACAATTACTTAGTACTGTGATTTTATGAAAACCCTATATATTTCACCTGTCATTGTGCAGGGAATTAATAGCACTTTAATCCTATTTTCTGCACATCTCCTATGGGGACACAGGCGGCAGTGACCATTTGTTGGTAAGCTTTTCACTGCTTGTCTTACAACTCTTCCTTCTAGATGGGTACGAAGCATTCCACACCCTCGGTTGCACATGTGTCCACAAAGAATCATCACCATCGTATATTTTTTGTGGAGGTCATGCACATTTTGGGTGTACCTTCTCATGTTTTTTTCACAGAGCTGTTGTGACAAATCTTTCAAAAAGTATTTTCTTCATGTTTCTACCAATGAAGTTGTGACCAGTGGCTATTAGTTTCTGGAAAGATCACATACAAATTGTACCATGCAATAATATTACTGATGTTGAAGAAAATTGCCAGGGGCTGATGCTGAGCTCCTCAGGACAGAAAGATATTCTCACACCTGTGTCAAGACCTGCTTCAGTCGCATTGTGAAAGTGGGTTATGTCATGCTTGTCATCTGTCACCTACACATCGTCATCCTCTGTGGAAAGTGCTGTCACTGCCTTTCTTGCCTATGGAACATAACTTACTAACATCACTGAGGGACAGAAGGCCATCTCACTCTCCAGATGGAGAGTTTGTCGTGGATGCTGGCCTGAGTTCTGGAGGCAAATCTCTTTTATCATTGTGAACAGCACCAACTACAGCCAGGCTCCTTTGAAGCAGTCGAAAGCCAGAGCAATGGAGGCAAACTTTCTGTCCAGGGCAATATTTCTTACAGACTAATCCAGATGACAGTTCTGAGCCACACTTTTTACAGTCTCAGAGCCACTGTTGTAATTTCTCAGAAGGTTCTCTGATTTCTCTGTCTATATGAACTAGCTCTGCTGCCCTGAGATTCCTTTACATCATAGCATGTGAAGGTGGTGGGGATGTCATGAAAGCAAAGGTCTTGACTCAAAGATTGTGATTTGGAAAGTTTAAGTTAGGCCCAATGGCCCCCTCCCTTACCCCGCAAGAAGGGCTCAGTGTGTATTACTAAAGAGTGAGGGAAACTGTTCCTAACTGTGGAACTAAATACGCAAATCCATAATGTTGAGAAACGTGACTCTCCCCTCTGTGACGTTGCCCAAGGTCAAGCTAACGCTTCTCACAAATTAGAATCTTGAACAATTTTGATCAAGTTGAACTGAATTGGAAACACCTTATTCAGAAGCCTGTGGCAGGTTTACTTTGCATGGAGATCATCATTGGCCAATGACATTTGTAATAAGCAGTCTGACAATTATGTTTGTGAACTTGTCACCGTGCACTTACATTGGCAGCATTGTCCAAACAGCTTGGAACGTCAAACAGCTTGTCCTAACCTTGGAACGTCAGTGCCCCCCCCCCCCCCCCGTGTCTGTGTCAGTATTCGGTGGTGTGTTGCTGAGGATGTTCGTTATTGTTGCTGTGTGTTTTGTTTTTGTGTGTCATCTCAAGGATATCAGAGCTTGAATTAGAGCAACAAACAAAGGTTTGTAACTTTCTTGTTAAACTTGGCAAGAGGGAAAATGAAATGGCAACATGTTAGTCCAAGTTTATGGGGACAGTGCCATGAAGAAAAGGATAGGGTACAAATGGATTAGACATTTTTCTGAGGAGAGAGTCACTGATGAAGAGAGGGGCAGAGCAGCCAGTAATAAGCAGAATTGATGAAAATATTGCAAAAAATGGATTGTGCATGAAAATCCTCAGGTGACTGCAAGAAACACAGCAGACCAAGTAAACGTCCAAGAGAAACAGCTGGGACAATCTCCACTGAAGATCTTGCCTAACAAGTCATGGTTCTTGCATCACGACAATGCACCAGCTCACCTGGGACTGTGAGGGAGTTTTTAGCCAGTAAACAAATAACTGCCCTGGAACACCCTCCCTATATACCTGTTCTGGTCCCTAATGACTTCTCTTTACCTGAAGATAAAGGAAATATTGAAGGGGAGACATTCTGATGACATTCAGAACATCACTGATACTATGAAGACAGCTCTTACGGTCATTCTAGACGAAGAGTTCCGAAATTTCTTTGAAGGGTGACCTGGGTGCTGGTGTCAGTAATAGCTTCCTTCCAAGGGTAGTACTTCAAGGGTGACTATAGTAATATGCAGCCGTGAAGTATGTAGCACTTTTTCTAGGATGAGTTCATGAACTTAATTGCCATACCTTTATAAGCGTCCCCGTAAATCACAGCTTCTTTGAGAAGACTATGTAAATGAGATACTTCTTAAGAACATATGTGTGCGATGTGTTTATTTTTCTCCTGATAGCTACGTGGAGACATAAACTTAATCATTTACTGCCTAAGGAAAAGTACACTGCAATGACTCATTTTTTTTAAAGTTAATGACACTTAAAATATTCCTATGCTTATTTTATATTCTGAAATGTGAGGCCCAGAGAGGTTATATAGAGTTAGAAGCCAAGTTCCTGATTCTCAGATTGGGATTTTTTTCCATTACAACATTCTGTGCTTCATGGTTTCCCATTATTGCCTCATATTTCAGAGGCATCTTCCCTTCACTCATGCAGCGACAGGGTGAAGGAGCGGGACCAGGAAATCTGGAATTCTGGGAACCAGTTTGTTAGACCCCTTAGCTCAGGGTTGGGCATGGTGAAGGCAGATGTTCCAGACAGACAGTGTGGGCAAAGGTGCTCCAGACGGTTATCTCAGATGCAGAAGGGGCCTGATTTTCCTTCTTACTGATCAGGTTACTTGTTTTTTATTTTTTAAGACAGAGTCTCACTATGTCACCCTCAGTAGAGTGCCGTGGCATCACAGTTCATAGCAACCTCCAAATCCTCGGCTTAAGCGATCCTCTTGCCTCAGCCTCCCAAGTAGCTGGGACTACAGGACCTGCCACATGCCTGGCTATTTTTTTGGTTGTAGGTGTCATGCTGTTTGGCAGCCCCGGCCTGGGCTGGAAGCTGCCATCTCTGGTATGTGTGGCTGGTGGCCTAGCTGCTGAGCTACAGGGCCCAGGTCACTCATTTTGTCAGCAGATAGAAGTCTGGCAGCTTTCCTAGCTTAAGAGCAGCCTGACTCGAAGGCTCCGACATTCCGGGCTGAGGAATGACTGAATGCTAGCTGAACTGATATTTTATGCACACAGGATAACCAGCCCTTTCCTTACCAGTCACAAAAAATGACTGTTCATTCCGTTCCTTATTCTTTTATTTGCACTGGCTACGAGATAACACAACTGCCATTCCTGTCAGTAGTTGTTTATCCACTGACAAAAGGACACATCTTAGGTAAACAGAAACCTATGTGCTTAGAAAACAAAGGAAAAAGACTTTGACTCATTGCTTTTAATAGGGTCTTATAAATGGTTACTTTGAATATAAATGACTCATAAAGAACAAATATACAGTTACAAATGAGGCAGGGATCCCTCAGATTGAAGGTGGTTTTTGTAACAAATCTATTCATCATATATACTGATTATTTTGAAGTTCAGTGGGTGGTTATTTAAATCTTCCCTTCTCAGTGATCTCTTTTAATTTTAAACATAAAAGGAAGCTTTGATACTTTGAATAGAAACAGATTTAGGGAAACGGGGTAAACTGGGTGGTGTTGCTCAGAGAGGGCAATGCTTTGATTTCATTTCATTTTTCTTTCCCAGGTGAAAGATGTTAATACTCTTTGCAATGCACAGTTATTACTCCACCGAAGCCTACAGTGGAAAATAATCACTAATAAGCAAACAAGAATATTTGCATAATAGTCATACTAACCAAAAATTGGTAGACAATGCCACTGAATTCCACCTAGACACCGTTTGTGTAGCATTTATCTCTTAGAGTTTCATGTTGTACATTTGAATCTAGAACTGTTCTATTTTTCTTGAGATTCTTTCTTTCTTTCTTTCTTTCTTTCTTTCTTTTTTTTTTGAGACAGCATCTTACTGTCACCCTCGATAGAGTGCTGTGGCATCACAGCTCACAGCAACCTCAAACTCTTGGGCTTAAGTGATTCTCTTGCCTCAGCCTCCCACGTAGCTGGGACTACAGGCACCCCCCACAATGCCCGGCTATTTTTTTGTTGCAATCGTCATTGTTGTTTAGCAGGCCCAGCCCCATTGTGCCCTCAGTGTGCCCTACTCACTGAGCTATGGGCACTGCTTTGAGGTTATTTCTTGATCTTTTTCTTTTTTCGTTGATTTTAGTTATTTTGATGAAAGCCAGAGAGGATAAAATGTACAAAAGAAATTGTTAGCACATTCTTTTAAAGAACCTACTATGTGCCACACTGTTTTAGGGACCAGCAAAAGCAGTGGTTCTCACTTGCTTAAGGTTTATATGGGATGAGGCACCGAGCACAGTAATTATTTCACACAGTGGGGGTTAGTTCAGTCTGGATATCCCCCATGGTGAAGATAGTGAGCTGTGACTTGAAGCCATGCAAACGGGACAGAGCAGTCTAGGCAGAGCGCCACACTCTGGGTGCAAAGGCGTGAGGATGAGAAAGAAGGCTGGGGGTGGGCAGAGCAGAGAACCTGGGGCCAAGGCAGGGAGTCTGTGTCCTAGGCACAGGGGAAGTGACTGGCAATCTCAAAGCAGGGTGGCAATATGATTTTGTTTGTTTCTTTTACAGATCACCCTGGCTGTCCTATAGAGAGGAAGTGAGGGGTATTAGGAGGCTGCTGTAAAGACCCAGGTAAGAAATGCCTGCGTCTGGAGGAGGGTGATGCGGGAAGGTGGAGTTGCCAGATGGTCTGAGATGCGCCGTGAAGGTAAAAGCAGAACTCTTGATGGATTAAGTGGCACTGTGGTAGGAAATGGAGGACGTGGGGACACATTCGTGGGCTTTGACTTGAGCAGTTCAGTGGGTGATGGCGTCGCCACCACGCGGAGGAAGCCAAAGCCGTGGCTGAGAGCTGGTTTGCAGGGAGCTCTGTAAGATCCCAGAAGCCCAAGACTTCCACGTGGGGCCTCACTGCGCAGATACCTTCCCTTACAGAATAGACCCCGGACTTCTCGGTTTTTACCTGTGTGATTGACAGGCTGATTGCAGGGGAAGATGGGAGAACTGGAGAAGGAGGTGGGCGGAGGGGGTGCAGAGGAAGGGTCGCAGTGGCGAAGAGGGGGCTCCGGGAGGGGGCTGCGGGAAGGGGGGGCTGGGAGGGGGACTTGGGAGGGGTCACAGCAGTGAGGAGGGGGCAGCAGGGAGGGGACGTGGTACGGGGAGGGGGTGGTAGGGAGAGGACACGGTGTGGGGAGGAGGAGTTTGGGAGGGGTCGCAGCTCGGGGAGGGGGCGGCAGGGAGGGGACACGGTGGGGGGAGAGGGAGCTGGGAGGGGCCCTGCTCCCTGGCGGCCCAGTGCTGGTTCCGGCCCAGGCACAACCCAGCCGTGGCTCTGCCTCGGGCACCTGAGACAAAGTTCACTCCTGTCTTCTCCTGGTCCTGCTCAGACCTTTCTGGAGCTAACACGAGGCACTTCCCAGAAAAAGGAAAACAGCAATGGGCCTGTGTCCTCATTTATATTTGAAATGTGTTTTACTTTTTATTACAGTTGTCATTGTCACATTGAGGCTTCCTAGTCTATAGGTTCTGGGTTCCCTGAGATCTAGGAAGCAGGAAAAGAAAATATTTATTCAAATAGTGAACATTTATCTCCTTGATATTTATATTTCAGTAAATATAACTTGAATGATTCATTTAAAGGAATTTTTTAAGCCACAAAGTATTCATAAGATAGATCTTATGAATGATTTATTTTCTTTTATGTATTCAGTTGCCAGCTGGATGGTAATTTCAAGTGGAATGGTATTTAAAGTTACTAAATAATATTTATGTCAGTGACAACTACGGTTTTTAATTTTTTATCTTGAAATAGATTCACAGGAAATTGCAAAGATATACAGAGGACTGTACCATGCCCTTGATCTGGTACCAAGCATTATTTTTAAAAGTCTAATATATTTGGTTTTAATTAATTGGGTCTTTTGGTGGTCCACATGTCCAGAGAGGAATGACGTGGCCACAGGGCAGGCACTAGTTGATTACTGGCTTTTTGTTATAAAAGTAACACAGTTCATTGTATACTGCTGTAAGCACAAGAGCAGCAGAAGAAAAAAATAAATCACTTAAAATGCAGGAACTGAGTATTATAGAAACATACATGTAAGGCCTCGTGTGGGGGAGAGAAGAGTGCAGGGACAGGTTCCCAGGGTGGTCCAGACGCCGCAGAGATGTGGGACTGTGAGGATCTGACTGGATCTCCAAGTGCAAGTGGGCATCATGGCCGACCACTGTGCAGAACTGGGTAGGGAAGCCTGATGGAGGACGGCCTTAGAACTCGGCTTCCGTCAGTCTGTGTCCTAATAGCCACGGGGACAACACCACGGAATTGGAAGATGAGAAATAATACGATGAGCTTTGTGCTTTCGGAAGGTCATTTCTGCCTACAGTGTGGGGAGTGGGCTGGTGTGCAGCAAGGCTGGAGCCAGGAAATGAGATTTTCTGATAATCCAGACAAGGAATGGTGGATTTGGATGGGTAAAGTGTCAGTGGACACCGATAGGATTTGGAGGCCAACTCATGGGATATGCAGAGCCGAGAAATGGTCAGAAGAGATTCCAGTGTTCTTGCTCTGACATGAAGTGGTGGTGGTTCCATTCACAGACAGGTGAAGAAGAGGCCTGGGAGATGACAGCTGGCTTTGTACTTACCTACTTGGGCGAATCTTAAGCTGTCTAAATGGATATGTCCCAGAGACAGAGGCTCCATGTTCTTTAATTTGGAGAGAGGTCTACAAGTGATTAGCAAACCAATGGTTACTTGAGTAAAGGGAATTCTAAAGTAAAAAGAGAAAGGCCAGTGATAAAAGCCCTGAGGAACAGAAATTTGTTAAAAAATGCAAGAGAGAAAAGACTTCAAAGGAAACTGAGGCAGTGTAGCCACGGAGGAAATAGTGTAATCAGAAGTGTGTAATGTCAGGGAAACCAAAGGAAGGAAGATGTACAGGAGTAGGGGTGTGGGCAGCAGGGTCAAGTGCTCCCAGAGGTTATGGAGGAAGAGAAAGAAAGAAAGAACCAGGTCTGTATACACGCCCACCCTTCCTACCTTAATCAATAGGAATATTCACAGACCTCTAGAAATATACAGTGTCAGTTTCTGCAGTGCTGGGAGCAATTATGCTGGTGGTGAGAATCTCAAATAATATTTTATTAGAAAAATGTTATCGCTAAGATTTGGAGACTTTTACATGAGCAAATGTTAGGAAGGGAAGGGCTGTGGAAGGAAGTAAAAAATACGCTGACTGGGCCCAAAGCCCTCTCTGAGTGAGGGGCAAGGGGGGTGTGGGGCGTTGCCAACTCTGAGGACTGATAAGGAGAAGGATAGAGATGGACTTGGGAGATCGTCTCCTCGGGGTGATCAGCAGCAGCAGGACAGAGGGAGACTCATGTCAACACTGGATTTAAACAGCACTGAAGGAGGTGTGGTAATTCGGCTCTGGAGGAGGAAGTATAGATGATTGTAGGATACCTCCTTCTGGCGCTTCAGGCTGGCTGACCTGTATGCTTTGTCACACCGGTGTTGCTCTGAGGCCAGGCGCACATCCACTCCCTTTAACAGGGAGCCTTGTGCTCCTAAGGGACAGTTATACACCGGTCTCTGTCAGCTTGCCTCCCAGATACTTCTAAGTTTCTGAGAGAACATGTGTAGCACATCCCTCTGGTCTTGGAATCCCTAAAAGATCCACTTTCCAAGCCAACCCTCTCTGTTGAAGTGTAGAACATGTTTGGAGCTCAGAAGTTCCAAGCCTGGGACAATGTATCAGGCAACCTTGCTTGGGATTCAGAAATTTTTGCTGAGTCTGAAGCTCCAGATCTGGGGGTCCAACTTTTTCTGTTAGAATACATTCATTGTCCCAGAGTCCTACCACTCTCTGGGGATTTTACAGTAGAGATTTAGGGTCCCCATTCCTAGTAAAAGTCAGACATTTGTGTTTTCCTGGTCTCACATAATGGGACTGTCTATCCCCCCTTCAGATCTCTTTCTCCTCAAAGACAATCTCCTCTTTCTTCCTTTCTATCTAGAATTGCTCTGATAATCTTCTCAACTACTTTAGGCTTTATAAAAAAAAAAAGAGAGAGAGAGACAGAAAGAAAAATGCTAGTCTTTAGACATCTCCTGCTTTATACCCAATGGATTTGAAACTCCCCTAACTCAGGGTAGTATGAAGGGTTCAGGGAGCACAAATAGTAATTCCAGAATAGTAATTCCATAAAGTACCCCCCACATGTGGAAAGGCTGTCCCCATGCTGATTTGAGCCTTGGCCCTGACCTACCTGCTGTTTGGTCAGTTAGGTGCTGCAGGAGGTCAAGAAATACAAGACCATGAAATCCTCATGTTCAGCCCTCTGTTCCTCAGCAGCCCAGGATTTTATCTAACCAGAACTTCACCACTAGAACCCACCGTGGCGCCCAGCTGCACACGGCAGGGCCAACAATGCTGTCTCTCACCTGTGCCCGGAGGAAAACAACGGAACCCACAGGCCTGTTCTTACAGGACTGCACCAGGATGGCCTACTTCCCTAATGCCCTACTGACCTACTAAAATTTCTGAACTGTGTCATACGATCACCTAAGTAACCTCAACTCAGGAGATTATGCTTCAAAGGAGGAAATACATTTCTGCTTCACTGAGTGGAGCCATGATCTCAAAGTCATGAGGCTTTCAGTGAAGACAAAGGTGGTTCTGGGAAAGAAAAACCTCCTAATTCATGGGGCTCACAGCCTAAGACTTATAACAAAGGAAACTATTCTTTCTGACATTGTGAATAGACTCAAAGAGCTCCTTGGCTCTTGAGTGCCTCTAGCTCTGAGCTAATTTGAGTGTCCCAACCTTGACTTAAAGACACCCACCCCACCAGCTCTCTCTCTGCAGTTCCATAATGGAGGCAAGGAAGAGGGCTTTGGAGTCCAAATTTATTGGTTTAATTTCACATCCATTTTCCAAAAAAAAACCTCTAGAAATAAGAAGAAAATGTGTTATTCCAGTTTCACTCTAAAGCAACTTGTTTTCTATGGAAGCTACTCTTTTTTTTTTCTTAAAATAATTTTATTTTTACTTATTTTTTATAAATATATATTTTATTTTATTTATTTACTTTATTTCAAATTAATATGAGGTTACAAAGTTTTAGGTTACATCTTTCTCACAAGGGGAAGTTCCTGTTGTAAAAGGACCCTTCTCTTATTGTTCCCTTTATGGTACGATAAAGTCATCTGATGATTAAACAGTGGAAGCAAGCCGGGTAATCCGAGCACTCTGGGAGGCTGAGGCAGGTGTTGCTTGAGCGCAGGAATGTAAGACCAGCCTGAGAAAGAGAGAGACCCTGTCGTTAAAAATAGATGAGCATTGTGGTGGGTGCCTGTAGTTCAGCTATTCAGGAGGCTGAGGCAAGAGGATGGCTTGAGCCCAAAAGTTTAAGGTTGCTGTGAGTTGTGATGTCATAGCACTCTACCCAGGGTGACAAAGTGAGATTCTATCTCAAAAAATTAAAAAAAATGAATCAAACAATGGAAGCATCTTCTTCAGCACGAATATGACAAAGTAGCTGAGGGCAACAGCAGCGTGCACTGCCCAGGTCCAGCCAGGGGAGTGGACAGCAGGGGAGGCCCTGTTTCTTAGTGAGCTCTTAGGGAGTTAGAGCTAAAATGGTCCTATCATTTGGTGATTAAAGTCTCAAGGAGAGTCATTTATCATTTATTCTGTCACTGCCATAGGGCAGTATAATTTGTATAAATTCATTATTGTGACAGTTCAATGTTTAGGATTTCTGGTTTTTCTTTTCTTTCTTTCTTTCCTTCTTTTTTTTTTTTTTTTTTTGAGACAGAGTCTCACCCTATCACCCTGGGTAGAGTGTCATGGCATCACAGCTCACAGAAACCTTAAACTTCTGAGTTCAAGTGATCCTCCTACCTCACCCTCCCAGTAGCTGGGACTACAGGCACCTGCCATAACACCCTACTGGGGCTTTCTGTTTGTTAAAATAAAAACTCAAAAGTAAAACAAATCTGGATATGTTTTTTAAAAAGTGGCCTCAATATTCCTAAATAATCAATGCTCAGAAGTAGGAATCAAGTAGTTATTTTAAAACTGTCCAAAAGTTACTTTCTGAGCTTCCATAGTGAAAGCTGGATTCTTTCTTTTCTTTTTGTTTTTGGCATACTCATTCATTGTTCTAGGCATCCACCCTCTGGACAGTTAATCTCAATTCTTGGGCTTATTCTTTCTTCTTAGGGTAGCTCAGGTACTTGGGAAAGGCTCCAGAGATTTCAGACTGGGTACTCTGTGGTGGCCTGCTCTGCACCTTAAAAGGAAGGGTGTACGTGAGGGCATGAAATAGGGCAACAGCTTCTCTCCTCCTTCCTCTTTCCCCCTTTCCTCCTCATCCTCCTCTGTCTCTCCCTCTCTTCTCCTTTTTCTTTCCCTCCTCTTCCCCTTCTTTCTCATCTTCCCTCTTTTCTTTCTTACTCCCCTCCTTCAGTTTTCCAATTTCCCCTAGCTTACAGGGGATCTGTGATTTTGTTAGGGCCTTGATGGTGCTGTGTGGGAGGTTCTTTACTTGTGGAAAAGAGTAGGTGGGAGATGGGAACTTTTAAGGAAAAAGTTGCTAGTTTCATGGTTTTAAACTAAACTCTGCAGTGCTGATGCAAATACTCAGAAACAAGTGACTCGCATGATGCAGGCCTCTGGCCATTCTTTCAAGTGAGCCTCTGTGCTACCTGGACTCCAGATTATGAAACTTCCTGTCTTGAATTTCTGTTGCATCTGTGTGATGAAACCATGTGCTAGGCAGTGGGGCTACAAAGATGAATGGTCTATGATCTCTGCGTTGAAGAAAATCGTCATCAGAATAGAAAATAAATTTGAGCTGTATTATCATGCTAAGTGGTGATATAAAATGCTTTAAATTGAATTCCCATGAAAGTCAGGAGGAAATTTAAGTATGTAGAGATGAAATAGCCAGTCTAAGTTGACACAGACAGAGAACTTGAGTCAAGATGAGCACCTAGGTAGCTTATGAGAAAGCTCTGAGTAATTGCGGAGAAAGAAGGACATGAGGCCAGTGGTGGCTTCTGAGGGGAATTGGAAGCTCAGTCTTGAAGCTTACCCTTCAGTTCAGCCTGGAAGGGAGTGGGCATCCCTGGTGCACAAAAGAGGTGAGAACATTCCATGCACCAGAAGGGACTGAGAGAGAGCGTCAAAAGGCCGAGATCGTCATAGAGACTCTGGATATCTGATAGGTCACTAAGTCCTCCAGCTGGAGTATTGCTAGCTGACAGCTCACAGGAACTCCCTTCTCAGGAACTGCAGTTGGCCTAGGGAAGCTGCCTTGCTGGAGGCAGTGCCCCCCCCCCCCCCCAGGGCAGCCCACATCCAAAGAGCAGCTGACAGGGGCACACAAATTCCATCAGTCTGCGGCATCTTGGCAGAGCCCCATCCCCTGCCCTCTCTGTGGATCTGATGAGCCACACCTGCATCGACACCTGAGTCCCTCCTCTATCTAACCCGCTTCCCTCACTTTCTTCTAGGTATTGTTCCCACATTCTTTTTCTGGAAAAAAAAAATACATACACATAAACCCCCAACTCAGACACTGTGTTTCAGGGAAGTGTACCTAGGACAGATCCCTAACTCATACCGTAGCCCGAAATCAATTCCAAAATCGCAGCTCAAGGTTAGAGAGGTGAAATGAGTCACACAAAGCCGCACACCTGGACAGTTATAGACCTGAGATTTAAACCTGGGTAGTCTGGCTCTGGGGTCTCTGCTCTTAACCATTAATGGCAAAGAAAATAAACCAGCTATGGCTGTAGAGAAGGCCACACAGGCATAGTGTGACCTTTTTAACAGAGTACAAGAGAGGCCCATAAGAATGTTCATCTGAGTAGTGTGAAAGATCTGAATACCTATGAGTGCCACGGCCCTGCAGCATGGCTGGTTACCTGTGGGTGCCACGTCCCTATAGCACGGCTGATTACCTGTGGGTGCCATGTCTCTGTAGTGTGGCTGATTACCTGTGGGTGCCATGTCCCTGCAGTGTGGCTGATTACCTGTGGGTGTCACATCCCTGCAGCACGGTTGATTACTTGTGGGTACCACATCCTTGCAGCGCAGCTACTTACCTGTGGGTGCCATGTCCCTGCAATGTGGCTGATTACCTGTGGGTGCCATGTCCCTGCAGCGCAGCTGATTACCTGTGGGTGCCATGTCCCTGCAGCGCAGCTGATTACCTGTGGGTGCCACGTCCCTGCAGTGTGGCTGATTACCTGTGGGTGCCACGTCCCTGGCTGATTACCTGTGGGTGCCATGTCCCTGCAGCACGGCTGATTACCTGTGGGTGCCACGTCCCTGCAGCACGGCTGATTACCTGTGGGTGCCACGTCCCTGCAGCGCAGCTGATTACCTGTGGGTGCCATGTCCCTGCAGCATGACTGATTACTTGTGGGTGCCACATCCTTGCAATGTGGCTCATTACCTGTGGGTGCAGCACAACTGATTACCTGTGGGTGCCACGTCCCCTCAGTACAGCTTCCTGTCATCCTTCACTCATACGTGAAGCCTGATAACGAGGTTAAAAGGAATAAAAGCCTTAGAAGTTCTGCACAGGGGCGTAGAAGGAGAAAGGGGGGTTGAGCACAGTGTTAAGGGTTAAGACTGCCAGATGGGACATCTACGCTCATGCAAGCACACACAAGCAAGCATTTTGAAGTATCATTTTTTGAGCAATTAATGGATTAACGTGTTAATTAAAGCCACTTTATGATAACACAGAAAAATAGAGCCTGATTGGGAAAAATGAAGTCAGAGTCTTTCCTATCTTGAATCCTCAGCGGATCCTGGAGAAACTGCAACAGGAGGTGAACTAACTGTTGAGGATTTAGAAATCTAATCCACCACGCTAACATTTGTCAATACATGTAAATTGTCTGGTTTTGTAAAAACCTCTTTTCCATGATCATCGCAAAGAATAAACTTGTATTTGTTCATTAACAAGTTCCTGAGGCGTTGGAATTTCAGCATCAGGAAATTCATTTCTCGACTTGCTCTTGTTGTGTAAAGGCATCAAAGTGCTTATGAATTACTAGGCTTACAGCAATCACTTCCTGGTGGGACATGTTCATGGTTAGGGCAGGAGGAGGCCAAACACCAGCTGCTGTGCAACATGTGTCTTGGGATGTATTCCTGAAGGTCAGGGATTGATGCAGAATTTATAGGAGGAGATGCCATTGAATTAGGTGGACAGAGAGCCACATCTCAGAATAAGGCCACCAAGTCAGGTGGGCATGCCAAGGGTGTGTGCTGTGCTGAGCCCTCAGCTGCCACTCCTTCCTCACATGCCCAGACTCAGAAAACACCACCTCCTGGGATGCCACTGCTTGCCACCTGGTGACTCAACAGACTGAAACATTAGCCAAATGCAACGTTGCACAATCAGGTCTGCCCTCTCAGAGACCACACAGTTTTGAATACAGTCAGCAGCAGCCTCAGATCTGCAGTCTTTGGTCCAGAGTAAAAATGAAGCAAGAGGAGACAGCATCTGACCTTGACTGCAGAGAGCAGCAGGATGCCAGGGGACTCAAGGTCATGCTGTTTTTCCCCCTCTGTTGAAATGGCAGGCTCGTGACAAACTTGTACAAATGTGACATGGAAAATAATTTCTTGAAGAAATTTTTTTTGTGCCAAATGTTTCTTGGTTTTCTTTTGTCCTGGTCTAAGGATGATATTAGCTTGTTTGAAAGTCTAGCTTCCAATTTTTCCTGGAAGTTAGGGTCAAAGTGAATTTTATAGAGGCCAAGGTCTGCAATGCCAGGCTGGGACTGAATGAGGCTCTGGGGCAGCGGGAGCGCGGGAGGCCATTTCACTGACCTTTCCTGCCTTTCTCATCTCAGAGTGGTCGGGGAACACCAAGGACTAGCAATTCTCATTGAAATATGGGAACAGAAGGGCTTGGCACCTAAGGAGTGACCTAGTTCAATTGATTCCAGCTTCCATTCAAAAAGTTCTCTCTAAACTAAAACGATATGAAGACCAAGGCTATTAGCATATCAGAAGGAAGTTGCATTAAAGTAAAGTAAAATATCCAGAAAAAGAAAATATTTTATAATAAGAAAATTATAGTCCCCTGGCCCTCTGGGAGCTGACTGTTGGTCAGCAAGTGTTCCCAGGTGTCGCTGTGAGTCTCTGCATCCCACCGGCAGCACGGGTGAACACGCCGGCCCTTGGCCTGCCCTGCCCTCTGCTGAGCAGCTTTGCTTCCCTGCTCCCCTCTAGTCTAGGGTTCTTCACATGCAGGCAGCCCCCTGGGGAGAGGGTTTGTTCTGAGAGTTTGTTCTCACTGGGCTCAGTGGTGAAGGCAGTTCTTTTGGCACAAGCCAAGACTCTGGAAAAGAAAGGTTAAAACCTAGAGCGTCTATTCCCCAGGGGCCGGACATCCGTTCCCAAACGCTTGGCTTGGCGTGGCATTCCGTATCCAAGGAGGAATCCTCAGTTTCTAGCTCTGCATTCACTTTTATTGATCCCAACCCATTTCTATAGAAACACTAAGTTCTAAGCAATGACCAGTGTCTTCCTGCCCTGGTGAGTGTAACGATCCCAAGTGACAGTGGGGAGAAGCAGCACTTCACAAGTAGAGGGGACATAAAAATTAGCCTGCCCAGTCTCGCTCAGTCTCCTAATGTCACAGAGAGACCCGAGGAGGTCCCTCACTCGCACCTGCTTGTTGGCGGCAGCCAAGCCCTGATTCCCACTTCTGCGCACTGTTAATTACACCGTCACGTCTATATGTTAACATTGCTAGGGGAGCCGCGGTAGGGTGTGTTAGACCCCACAGATAGCTGCTGACTCCTCACCAGGTTGCAGCTCACTGTATACGGGTCACAGCTGCAGGTGTTGGAGATACCAAAAGTCCTTGCTCTCCTGGAGTTCACAGTTAACTGGGAGGAAGGCACTATTTGCGCTGTGGCCGTAGGCTTTAGTCACAGAAGGTAACAGGATGATTTGCACTGGACAAGTCTGGCTGCAACCGGTTCCACACGTACAGGGGACACGTCACCGTCTGTGTTTGGTGGCATTTCCCATTGAACCCCTCGTGCTCTGTGAGTGCCCGTGTGTGGCCCGACAGACTGGGACTGATCTCTGGTCCTGAGGGTGTGGTCACACCCGCTGTGGCAAGTGTGACCGAGCTGAGTAGCAGTCACTGCACAGACTCAGGAAGCCCATGCAGAAACGCACTCAGAACCGACTGGGAGGATTTGCTTTACGGTTTTCCATTATAATTTTTTCTTGCTAAGGGATTGCAGGGTAAGTCAGAGCTTCCTCTAAATATTTTTTGTATAAAGTTAATTATTTCATGAAATATAAAATAAAGGAGTTGGGGGTGCAGGGAAGAGGTGTAACCAATGAGGCAAAGGGCAGGTGGTTTCTCTGTGGGAGACCCCTTCCTGGGCAGGGGAATTCATTCTCAACCCTCCACCTGCTTTGCTTTTCATTTTAAGCTTCTTCTTCTTTTTTTTTTGTTAAGTCAGTGTCCTACTGACTGGATTACAGACTACAACACTGGAACTCTGGGTGTTTTCTGTTTTGTTTGTTTTTAAAGAAAATGTTATCTATGCCACTGTGTGTGAACCAAATACTCTGAATTCTTCTGGGCAATAATTGTGTCTATAAAAGTGACTTGATAGTTTAGGCCAAAGTAATTCCTAAAGAAGAAAGGATTTTATATAAGCTGTACTAGATGCCCTTTCCTCAGGAGATAAGACTGAGCCTTTGTCCCAGAATAGTTTATGTCAGATGGGGCGGGAACGGGAGATGGATGCCCCGTCTAACCTGTCCTAAGTTCAGCAGCAATTCAGACAAAGGGCCCTGTGGTGGCTGTCTGAGATTTCTGTGCGAGGTCCCAGAGCCCTATTGACATTAAGTAGAACTTTCTCATTAGAACACTCTATACTGAATCCCTCCGATGTGCCGCTACTAATCTACACAATGCAACTTGCTGGTAAACAGAACAGAGGAAACTGCTTGTGGGACATTCAGCAGAGGCGTGGCCACTTAAACGTGACAGAGCCAGCCAGGGCTCACATCTCATGATGCTTTGCAGCACCAGCGAGAACCAGGTGCCAACCAAGGCCGTGAGTCCCCAGAGTCAGGCAGGTGACCCACTCCAAGAAAGAAATGGTGGGGAAGGGCAGGAAAGCAGAATTGATTCCCTCCGGTAATTTATATTCACACCTGAAGTATTTCTATTGAAGATATGTTTTAATTTAGAAAGCCAGCTTTGCATGACTTGCAGATAATGAGTATCAGCTACTTCATCTGGGGTGCTCCACCTTGCATTTACGGGAAAGCTGGGCAGTCCTCCTTCTTAGGATAAACACACCTTCCAGTGGCCCGTGTCTGGTCCACCAGGCTGACTGTTCCCTTGGAAATAGCTTCCTGCATCTGGCTGTCCCAAGAATGCACCTCCCCTTCACAGCACTCAAAACCAAACACAGGGCTGCAAATTAGCTACTCTCAACCCACTTTAGAAAAGGGTCTTTAGGGAGCTGATGACACTGATCTACAAAATGAGATAACTGCTTTACAGGTAGAATGGGGCCCATGTGTCCGCTCTGTGCCTCACACAGCTTCAGCTTTGGAGAAGAGAAATTCTTAGGGCCTAGTGTCCAATGACATAAATGCAAACAATTTGCAAAATTGAAAGCTTTTCACTGACGTGAATGATAATAAATATGTACATCGACGTCCGGATCGCTGAGGTTATAGCAGACAAAGGTTAGGAAAGGGTGAAAAGGAAAAATACACATTAAGAATCTCCTTTGGGCTAGGCAGTATGCTGGCTTTTTGTGTGGTTCTGTTTTTTTGACTTTCATACCAATCTTCTAAGGAAACAGTGGCAGTGGTAGTCATATTTTATAGATAAAATAACTGGGAATCAGTTATCTGGAGTCAGACAGGCAGCAAGCAAAGGGGAAAAGATTATGATTCTGGACTATTTGACTCTTTCAACTGAACCAGGTGGCGGTCCCCACACAGTAATAATGCCATCAGACAATCTTCTACATACATATTTCACTAAAATGCAATTTCTCTGAACAAAGAAATAGCTGCATTGTTTAATCAAGGAAGACATTTTTGAACCTATACAAAAATATATGAGGATCATGTATCTTTAAAAAAATACTCTGCTGACTGTGATCCTTTTTAAAATAGAAAACTAAAATTGAAAACTCTAGTGGAACTTTAAAGATTTAGTTTAGAAAATTTAGATTATAGTTTAGCAGAAAATGGTAGATGCTAATTTAATAAGATTAATTAAATCTCTGACAACTTTTGTGATAATAACTACCATATATTGATATTTGTAGTGAGGCTTGATGTTGGCTAAGATCTTTATAATTACTCAGTCTTTCCAGCTCCTGAGTCTTTCTTCACATTCTGTAGAGGAAGGAAGGAGACAGGAGAAGTGCAGAGGTGAGGCTCCAGCAGGGGAGGGCTGCCTCACTGCTGGGCGTGCTCTCTCCCCCAACTCCAAGACAGTGACAGAGGTATGCGGGGTACACGGACAATTTATTAAGAAAAAGACAGATTGGGCACCATGTCTAAGAATCAGATTCACCCTGACAAAGGTGTGGTCTTCATTATGACACCAGTCACAAATGCAAGAACATTCTGTTTTCTGACCAGGATGCCGAATTGGATTGACGTCATTGTTAAAAAGGAAATGAGTTCTCTGAGTAGGTTTGGGGAACAAGCCTGTTGCTCAGACCATTAAGAATTCTTGAATTTTAGTTGTGATCAGAGCCTTGCGAAACTGGCCTCATCTAGACCTGGGATGAGAAAGCAGCATTGTCTGCAATGGAAAGTTTAGAGCAGTTTGTGAAAGATTTCTTTCTTTCTTTCTATTGTCCAAGGTGGAAAGTTTAAATATGTTTCAGTAAAACAATCTTTTCTTTCTTTTTGTTGTCCAAAATGCAAAGTTTAAAGCATTTTATAAAAGAATTCTTTTCTTTTCTTCTTTCTTTCTCTCTCTCTCTCTTCTCTCTCTCTCTTTCTTTTCTTTCTTTCTCTCTCTCCTTCCTTCCTCCTTCAATCCCTCCCTCCTCCTTCCTTCCTCTTTTTTTTCAGGTGGATGGTATGTAAGGCTTCATTCAATTATTTGAATGAAATATTTACATTTTCTTCTGGTCATTTAGTTTCATTAATTTGTGGTAAGGATCAGGGCTCCCAATTTTTAGCACTAACTGTGTACCAGGTTCTATCTGAAGGCTTGACAAGTGTTAACTTAATTCTTTTCAAACTTAAATCATTGCTGTATTATCAAATGTGCAGTATTGGCACCATTTCTTAGACTGAGAAAGGAGACGTGGAGAGGATATTTCCCAAGTCCACACTGACCGTAATTTTTGGAAAGGAGTCTTCAAACCCGTGCTGTCTGCCCTTAGGGTATGCCCCGAAGCTCTGTGTTCTGAGCAGCTCTTTTTTGATGTGATTGAACCAGGTTTCCAGCTGTGTTGCACGTGTGGTGAGTAAGACTCAGCAATAATGACAATACTCTCCTAGCACTTCACCTGTGTTAATACAGGCACAATCTTATCAGCAACACTCCAAGTAAGTGTCCTTTTATGTATCAGCACCTGAATGCAGAGAGGGTAATTTGCCCAAGATCACCCAGAAGTAGGGAATAGAACTGGAATTCAAATTCTAGGCATTCTGCCTCCCCAAACCATGTTCTCCACCGCAGTTCTGTTTTGTCCTCTGGGTTATTAATTTAATTAGCATGATTTACATACATGGAACTCTTCAGAAGCATTACTCTGCATATTTTAAAAATTGATACAACATTTGAATGTAGGTTTTTATCAGTCCTTCAACTTTTACATTCATGATTTTGTTTTTATCCTAGAAAATCTTAATATATAATAAATGGTGAATATAGGTCTTAATCACATAAAGAGGAAGATTTTCCAAATACAAATGGAACCTCTCTCAGAGTTCCCTGTGGTTTATAGACATTTCCACCCTGGAATTGAATTTGCGAATCTTGGCTGTTTCCTCACAGTATTAAGAATGTGCAAACAAGACATTTTGGAAAAGAAAGGCAGGTGGCTTGCACGGTTCTGAGCTTTGCAGGAGGAGGGCGAGGGAGCACCACCGTATCTGGCCCTTCGTCTTCCCATAGCATAGAGCCTAAGAGAAAGCCACTGGCAGCCCCTGCTTCTCAGAGCTGCTGGTCTCTCAATGAAGATGAGCACATTGGGGTTTTGATAAGTTATATCTGAGATTCCTATTGTTTCCCAAATAAGACGTCCAGTTGGCAGCTGGGAATTCAATTTGGCTTCACTCTGTACCAAGTAGACAGACGGGTAAGATACTAAAGGAAAGTGATTCTGGTAGCTCAGAGCTGAGGGTGTTGAGACAGATGGGGCTCTAGTTCCAGCTCTGTCCTTCATACCCAGTGTCGTCTCGACCAAGGCTAAGCCTCAGTTGTTTCCGCTGTGAAACGGGGATTTATCCTGCGGTGTGTTAATGCCTACAACGTGCCAGGCGTTGTTCCTGCAGCTGCATGTGGCAGTGGACAAAACCTAAAACGTATTCACCTTTATTTTATGTTTTAGTGTGTCTAAGAAGATAACAGATAACAAAGCAATGAAAAGGTGAAATGTGTAGTGTGTCTAATGCTTGTGTCTATGAAAGAGCAAAAGAAGGCAGAGGAGGTGCCAGGAGTATCTGCTGGAGGTGGAGACAGGAGCTGAGGGTGGTGAGGTGATTGTAAGGAGGGTGGTCAGGTGGTCAGGGAGGTCTGTACTGAGAAGTGAAGGCTGTAGGCTGGAGGGAGCCCTGCAGGGGGGCTCTGAGCGGAGACTTCCACAGAGGGAGGAGCTCCTGTGAAGGCAGGGGCAGGGGCAGGAACCCCTGGGAGGAGCCTGGGAGGAGCCAGGGGTAGAATGCTGACAGGTGGAGGGGAGTCAGGGAGGTGCTGACCTGGAAGCCAAAGGGAAATGTAAGTTCAGAAAGAGGAGGGAGCTCCCCAGTGAGTTGTCGGAGGCAAGTCAGTGCTTTCTTTATAGCACTCCAGGAATTGAATAAAAAGCTTTAGTACAATAGCAAAATAAGTGCCACAGCACCCCAGTCAATGCTTATTTTCATTGTTTAAAATGAAATTCAAGTGAAAATTAAAGTCTACTTGAGACTTCTTGGAGTAAAGTTGAATCTTTTTTATAATTTTATAAAGACATTTTATCTGTTAATAAGTATCGCAACTCTATTTTCCCAAACACAATGAAACTTTAAAAATGTGAGGAAATAAAATATTTTCTAGAGGTATTTCATGAAAGCTTAAGATAGATTCCCCCCCATAAAATTTATTTGCACTTTAGCAAAAAGTAATAGTGAGAAAATCAGATCTGATATACAGAACGTTGTTCCATAACCAAAGTTATAGGAGTGAGTCACCTTCTGCATCAAGAGACAGCTTGAAAAGGAGGCAGTGGGGACGGGAAAGGAGGAAACCGGACCTGCTCTGTGTGCCGCACTTTGACTATTTCCATGTCTCCTTTAACGAGCTCGCTGGCCCTGCCAGTCAGAGACGGCCTTTCCCAGACACTGGGCCCAGACGCACCTGCTTTGGGGTGAGGCTGCCGTGCAAGCGTTTGCTCCGAGTGTCAGCCTGGGGAATATAATTTGTACAAAAGGAGAATCCTTGCAAGATGACAGTGATTGAAGGCTGGAGACAGGCATTTGTCCCAGTGTCTTCAGCCCGACCCCCCATCGGAGTTAGGCAATGATGTGACTAAGTAGATGGAGAATTAGAATTTCCTCTCTTCAGGCTTAGTTTCTTCATTTCTTAGATGAAGCTAACCAAGCCCAAATGACTTTCTTCTAAGTCATAACCAGATGACAAAAAGCTAGGGGTGTGAGTTCTCTGCTTTTGGCTTGTGACACCTACACACAGCACCTGTGACCAGGTGAGCCCACCCTACCAAGGAATGCACAACCTCATGTCATACGCAGATTTTTCTCACGCAGATTGAACATTTTCAGTAATTCTAGTGACTTGTGGATCCAATTTGCATAGGGCCCTGGAGTCTTCAAGGTCACTGGCATGAATGAGGTTCCTTAGCAAGTGTATCTCAAGGGGTGGTGTGCTTACTGCACTTGAGAAGGGGAAGAGACAAGGATACCTCGTCCTGAATTCTGAACATATGTGAAATATGTTTCACATATTTCAATCATTATTTTAAAATTTCTGATTACGATGAGGACACATTAGGTACATAGCTTTCTTTTGTAAGGTTAAAGTCCAGGTTGTAGTCGTGCCCTTCACCCACCCAGGGTACCCCTGCTGGATTTGAACTGGGCTTCTCTCTCACATGAGCATGTAGTTAATCTGGTTCTAATTAGGTACCGAGCACAAGTGATGTTTTCCATTCTCGTGATACTTTACTTAGGAGAATGGTCTCCAAATCTGTGCAGGTTGTTACAAACGATCAAAATCTTCATCTGTTTTGGATGAATAGTATTCTAGGGTGTACATAGGCCACAGTTTCCTAATCCATTCATGGGTGGAAGGGTACCTGGGTTGTTCCCACATATTTGGAATTGTGAATTGTGCTGCTGTAAACATTCCAGTTCAAATGTTCTTAGGATAAAATGATTCCTTTTTCTTCTGGGTAGATACCTGGTCATGAGATTTCAGGATCAAATGGAAGGTCTACATTTAGTACTTCAAGGAATCTCCATACTTCTTTCCACAGAGGCTGTACTAGTTTGTAGTCCCACCAGCAGTGCGTAAGTGTTCCCTTCTCTTTGCACCCAGGCCAGCGTCCGTTGCTTTGGGACTTTGCGATGTGGGCCATTTTCACCAGGGTTAGGTGGTATCTCAGAGTGGTTTTGGTTTGCATTTCTCTGGTGATTGGGAAGATGAGCATTTTTTCATGAGTTTGTTGGCCATTTGTCTGTCCCCATGAGAAAAGTTTCTGTTCATGTCTCTTGCCCAATTTTTAAAAATATTGATCTTTTCTTGTTGGTTCGCTTGAGATCTTTGTCGATTCTTATCATTGGCCTTTTGTCAGATTTGTAGCATGCAAATATCTCATCCCATCCTGTAGGTTGTCTATCGCTTTGTTAATTGAGCCCTTGAGTCCTTAGTTGTGCGGAAATTTTTTAACCCGATCAGGTCCCATTTATTTATTTTTATCGTTGTCCCAATTGCCTTTGGAGTCTTCTTCACAATTCTTTCCCCAAGAGCAATACTGTTCAGAGTTTTCCCACACTTTCTTCTAGCATGATCATAGTCTCATGTCTCAGGTTTAAATATTCTATCCATCGTGAGTTCATTTTTCTAAGTGGTGAGAGGTGCTGGTCCAGTTTCAGTCTTTTACTTGTGTCTAACCAGTTCTCCCAGCACCATTTATTAAATAGGGATTCCCTCCCCAAAATGTATGCTTTTGTTTTCTTTCTTAAAGATCAGATGGTAATCGTAGGCTGGTTTCATCTTGAGAGTCTCTGTTCTGTTTCATAAATCTATGCCTCTATTTTTATGTCAGTACCATCCTGTTTTGCTCACTATAGACTTGTCATATAGCCTGAAGTCTGGTAAAGTGTTGCCTTCAGATTTTTACTCATTTGGTAGAATTGCATTGGCTATTTTTTTTTCTAATTCCATACAAAATGTAGAACTATTTTTTCAAGATCTTTAACATATGAATATTGGTATTTTAATGGCTATTGCATAAATCTGTAGATTGCTTTGGGTGGTATAAACATCTTAACAATGCTCAGTCTTCCAAGCCATGAGCATGATATGTGTCTGTTAACATCCTCTGCAATTTCTTCTCTCAGGGTTTTACCGGTCTCTCTGTAGACATCCTTTACATCCTTTGTTAAATATATTCCAAGGCATTTCAGTTTCTTTGGAGCTATTGTGGAGGGGATTATATCTTTGATTTCATTCTCAGCTTGCCTGTTGTCAGTGTATATGAAGGCTACTGATTTATGAACATTGATTTTATACCCCGAGATGCTGCTGTATTTCTTGATCACTTCCAGGAGTGTCATGGTTGAGTCCTTGAGATTCTTAAAGTATAATATCATATCGTCAGCAAAGAGCAATAGTTTGACTTCTTTTGTCCCCATTTGGATACCTTTGATGTCATTCTCTTGCCCGATTGCAATGGCAAGGACATCCAGCACTATGTTGAATAGTAGTGGTTATGGCAGGAATTCTTATCTGGTTCTGATTCTAAGTGGAAATGTTTTCATTTTTCTCTGTTAAATATTATATTGGCTGTGGGTTTGTCATGGATGGCTGCTATCATTTTAAGGATTGTCCCATCTATGCACATTTTCTTAAGTGCACTTATGAAAAAGGATGCTGAATTTTGTCAAAGGCTTTTCTGTGTCTATTGAGAGGATTGTATAGTTTTTGTTTTTACATACTGCTTATGTGAATTACATTTATAGATTTACATATTTGAAGGAGCCTTGCATCCATGGGATGAAGCCCACCTGGTTACGATGAATTTGTTTTTGATGTGTAGCTGAATTTGGTTTGCTAAGATTTTATTGAGTATTTTTGCATCAATCTTCATTAATGACATTGGTCTACAGTTTTCTTTTATTGTTGTGTCCTTTCCTACTTTTAGTATCAGGGTAAAATTTGTTTTGTAGAAGGATTTGGGGAGGTTTTCTTCCTCTCAATGTTTTGGAATAGGTTCTGCAATATAGATAGAACCTCTTTGAAAATTTGGTAGAATTCTGGTGTGAAAGCATCTTATCTGAAACTTTCATTTGTTGGTAGTTTTTTAATTGTTGCTTCAACTTTGGTGCTTGATATTGTTCTATTCAGGAGTTATGTTTCTTTATGGTTGAATCTAGGGAAGTAGTGCAATTCCAGGTATTTGTCCATTTCTTCCATATTTTCACATTCCTGGACATAGAGATTTTTGTAGTATTTGGTGAATGATATTTTGTATTTATGTGTTATCTGTTGTTATTTTCCATTTTTCATTTCTGTAGAGTTTATTAGAGCTCTTACTTTTCTGTTTCTGGTTAATCTGGCCAGAGGTTTATTGGTTTTGTTTATCTTTTCAAAGAACCAAGTTTTTGTTTCATTAATCTTCTGAATGGTCTTTTTGTTCTTGATTTCACTCAGTTATGATCTGATTTTGGTTATTTCATTTCTTTTGTGGGCTTCAAATTAGATGGCTCTTCCTTTTCCTGTTCCTTGAGATGATTCATTAGATTGTCAATTTGTACCTTTTCTTCTTTCTGGATAAACTATTGATACACAAAACACAGATGAACTTCAAAATAATTTATGCTGGATAAAGTTAGCCAGGCAAAAAGGAGTACCAATTATATGATTCCATAACTATAAATTTTTAAAAAATGAAATCTAATCTATTATATCAGAAGGCAGATCAATCATCTTGGAGGGGCAGGAGTGAAAACTCACAAAAAAAAAAAAACAATGAAATTTTGGGGCATGATGGATATGTTTATTATCTTCATTGTGTTGATGGTTTCAGCAGTGTCAAAATATGTCACAAGTCATCAAATTATACAATTTAAGTACATTCTCTTTACTATTTGTCAACTGTATTTCAATAAATCTATAAAGTAATATTCTAAATTCCAAAAATAAAATAAAGATGAAGAAAATAAGAGAGTAAAAGCAGAGCAATAGCTTAGGTATGGGACTACACAAAGCATACAAATGTACAAATTATAGGTATCCTTGAAAGAGAAGAAGAGTCCCCAAAGCATGAAAGCTCTAGTAGATGAGAGTATAATGGAAAAAATTCCCAAACATCACCAAAAATTCTGACATACACCTACTAGGTGGATATTGAACACCGGGACAACTTAGTTCAAACAGACCTTCTCCTAAACATGTTATAGTTAACCTGGTCAAAGTAAAAATGAAAAAGAAAGTTCTATAAGCAGCCATGTATAAGTAGCAGCTGACTTACAAGGCAAATCTTTCCGATTAGCAGTTGACTTCTCAGCAGAAACTTTATAAGCCAGAAGAACATGAACTTCTACCTTCAAGTTTATTATAAAAAAAAAAATAAAGAAAAGAAAGAAACAAACACAACTGCCTACCTTGGATTCTGTATCCTACGAAACTAAGTTTTGTATTTATGGAGAAATCAAATCTTTTACTGATAAGCTAACATTAAGTAAATTTGCCAGTGCAAGACTTGCTCTGCAGGAAGTAGTCATATACACAAACCAACGCAGTGGACCCCAGCAAAACAAAGACACCTGAAAACCAAAGAATGAAGTCTGGCTACCACAATGACCCATGATAAAACAAGGCAGCAATGCCCCCCACACAACAAGATGAATTGAACACTACTTAGCCCTGTCAATAAATGTGAATGGTTGAATTTCCCACTGAGAAGGCACAGGCTGGATAACTGGATAAAAAATTGTAAGCAAAGTATATGCTGTATTCAGGAAACACATCTAACCCATAAGAACATATCAAGACTCAAGAAGAAGGGTTGGAAAACGGTATTTCATGCAAATAGAAACCTAATTAATATTTTTTAAAACATCTCTCTAAAAACATCTCATGTAAAACTCTCAGAAGGGCAGAGACTATGTTGCCAAAATTGTAACCCCATCATCCAGTGTCTTGAGTGACTTTATTTTTGGAACTTATCAACTTGCAATAAGAGAGAATTAAGTGAACAGTTATGCAAAATAGTCAGCACAGTCTGTGGTCCAAACAGGCCCTTGTAAATGCTGCTCTCTATTGCTTCTCTGTTTTCCTCTTGCTTCACCCTTTAAAAGCTCTGAATCATGACGTTCAGCTACCTTATGCCTGAGCATCCTGCGTATTCAACTCCCTGAAGGAAATGCCTTCTGATCGACACTTAGCATTTTCTTTCTACTCCTTCTCACCCTGTCTCCTTATCTTCTTCTCCTACCACTCCCAATGTGAAAGTTGGATAGCTGAAAGCACACTAGTTCCAATGCAAAATGCCTAGGCCACTAGGCACATAGGAGATGCTAAATAACTGTTAAGAAAAAGAAAAAAAAGAAGAAGGAAAAATAAAGGAAGGAAAAGAAGTGGTGTGAGCTATTGTTAACCTGTGATAGAAGCCCTAAGTTGCCAACGGGGAGCTGAAGTACTGGTGATTTGGGGCCTGGCTTTTCACTACAGCTATATAAGCATTAGCTTGAATGTGCCCTAATTCTTGTGTCCCACCCCCCAAGTCGGGAGCATAGTAGATTCCACTGGTGTTCTTTCTATTTCCTTTCCCAGCATGACCACCCCTTGCTGTAGAAGCACCAGCCGATCGTGGCTCACAGGAGCCCCTCTGCCAGGAGAGACGCCACTCTCTGGGGTGGTTATGCACCTTGCCTTCTTCCCCTGGCGGTTCTCTTCCCACACAGTCTTTGGTGATGGAAGTAGCAATGCCTGTCTCACAGAGTTGTTAGGATGGAATACGAGAGCAGTCATAAAAATGCTAGAGTAAATGTTAAAATTAGAAAAAAATAGGAGAAAAGGGAACTAAGAAAATTATAGCCCCTTAGTTAACCTATAAAGTTACACTTGTGATGTCAAAGAGGATAGTCATAACTTTTCACACTTTCTAGGATGAAATTGTGGTGGAACGGTTGGCACATGTAATCTGGAGTGGGAGTGTGTGTGTGTTCTCACATGCGGAACAAGTTTCCAAATCTTGAGAGGAAATGCTGGGTCATGGCAGTGCCAATAGCGTGCGAGATAAGAGGATGTTGTCCCTTGGGTCAGGTTGTCATCCTTGGCAACTTCCTTACAAACTCAAAAATATTTAACTTTGAATAAGTAGAACATTTGCCAATTTGCCATGGCTCATTGCTGCAACTGACTCACTGGCAGCTGATTTAAGGTTTGGTTTGACTTAGGTCTTACAGGGAGGACACTGGCATGGCTTGCTGAAGGCCTGTTGTACAATGAGTACTCTACATGTGTGCACACTTTAAGGAAGTTGTAATTATTTCAAATGTACAAACAAGGACCATAAATCACCCGCAGAAGGACACACCACTGGTAAATGTGTCAATTTCAGGGTTGGAAACCAACTGTGCCTGACAGTACACGCAGTCTGTGCTCTTGAACCCTATAGACTAATTAAGAATGCACAAAGATAGGCTCGTGTCCATATTTTTATTTTATATGTTCACTTCCACATACCACTTGTGCAATGAATCTATATTTTCCTCACTCTCTCTTAGACTACATGCTTAAAACAAACAAAGAAATAAAATAAAACCTCAGAATGAGATTGCTGAAGCTGGGAGAAACGGTCTCTGATGGGCCTGTCCTTAGGCTGCTCAAATCACTCTCCAGTTTCCATATAGTTTGGTATTTTCATGTTGACTGCAGGGAGCAGAGATATTTTTGACCATGCATAGTAGATCAGTCACCATGCTTAATGTTTTACCTTTACTGTCTCCTTCGAGTCTCAAGACAGCCCCATGAAGTAGCGGTTACCACCCCTATTTTGTGTGTAAGAACCTTGGGGAGAAGAGAGACTTATCCACTTGGTCAGGTCATGCAAAGGGTAGGTTACTTGGTAGGTGTTTGGTTTCTAAAGAGAAAAGTGTGACATCACTGAACCATGAAAAAATCAACTTGGAAATCTCAAAGACTGCTTTAGGTATCAATATCCAGGCGAAGTGGTTTGTGGTAATTTTATCATTTAACCCAGTTACCATGGAAGGACCAGCATAGCTAGAATCCTAGCCAGGCCTAACCACCAGGATGTGAAAGTGAGGTGGGAGTGGATATGAACTGTTGTGAACATGGATTCTTACTAAGAATCGCCACATGGGATTACTAAGAGAAATTCTCATGTATTGGTGAGTAACTGAGGAACCGAGTAGTGCAATTATTTTATAAAACATACGAAGGGGGCATAACATGATTGTCCTTAACACTCATACATCTCACAGAATAGGTAACAAAATCCTCCCAGGCCTGAGTGTAGGATGGCTCACTATGTCAACACATGGGTACACGGTTCAAAGATAGGAAGAAGATGTGGGTGATGACAGGTGCGGCAGTCCACGTGGATGTCAAAGACGATCATCAGATACCAATAGTGGTGTCAGGTTAGCCTGAGTTGAGGAAGCCAGGAAAGAATGTTATTGTTAAACAGAAGGACCTCAAGTCTCCCATGAAATACTTTTGGCATAATATTTCTTTTGAATGAATGGCGCTCTTTGAAATTGGTTATTGTCTAAGAAAGACTGAGGTTGGTCATTTTCCCCTTCAAGGATAACAGTCAAACAGTACCGTGCCTGATAGCGTGAGTCTGTTCTGAAGATGTATTTCAGAAGCAACAATGAATGACCCATAAAAATTCTCCATGGAGTCATATTAATTGTATTCTTAATAATTCCCTCAAATGTAGGATGCTGACAATGCTTGTTTGCTTTTTAAAGTGTATTTAATCTGGGTAATTCAACTAACCTTTACTAGTAGCAAGCCAGTAAACTGAACTCTAGCACACTTAATAGGATAGATTGAAGAAATATGAAGTTTAGACTGAATATAGTAAAGATTACTGAAAATATTCCTGGTAATGATTGGCTAGCCTTTAGAATAGCATTCTCAAGACTAATTTTGTTGTAGCTTATGTATCTGAAAGATTTTATAATTTTAAAACAAGCACATATAATTATCAGAAATTTAAAATGTAAAAGACATAAAACTTCACTTTTTAATTTTTTTTAAGGAGAGAGCAGATACAAAAGAAAACCACACCAGGACCTGGATATAGCTATACTTTGGGAAACCTTAACTCCGGGGGGTGGGGGGTGATTGGATTGAGGAACTTTACAGGCTGTGACATTTGCTTTTTCTGATAGTTCTCTCAAATGAGACCAGCACCACTGAGGTTTCGTGTGTAAATTCATCACTAGGACAACTGCAGAAAGGAAAGATGGGGATGAGTCTAATCCCTGTCCAAAGAGACCGAGTGACTTTCCCACAGTCAGAGAGCAGGTGAGCTGCTGGGCCAGTGGTTAGAAGCAAATGCTCTTAAGCTGTGGCTGGTTCGGGACTACCTGGGAGGTGCTTTAAGGTGTGCATCAGGCATGCGTCAGGTGTGTATTAGGTGTGCATTAGGAACATATCAGGCATGCGCCAGGTGTGTATTAGGTGTGCATTAGGAACATATCAGGCATGCGCCAGGTGTGTATTAGGTGTGCATTAGGAACATATCAGGTATGCGTCAGGTGTGTATTAGGTGTGCATTAGGAACATATCAGGCATGCATCAGGTGTTTATCAGGCAAGCAACAGGTGTGCATCAAAGATGAATGAGAAAGACTCATAGACTCTTAGTCCTCGAAAAGCTTTGTGGCTCATGGCACGTGGTTAAGAAGGCAGGCTCTGGAATATGATATCAAAGTTTGGATTTCACTGTGCCACCAACTCCCAGGGTGCCTTTAACAAGCTGCATGCTCTCTTCTGCTCAGTGGACTCATCAGCAAAAGGGGACAGTAAAAGTGGAGAGGGTTATTGTGAAGATTAAATGACTTGGCATATGGAAAAGGCTGATAGTTCCAAGCACACAGAAAATACACCGTTAAATAGTTTCTGCTGTGACTGTGCAGGAGTCTATTCAATAGAAAAGGGAAAAACATAAGTATCAGGTGATTTTCCTTATATTTCAGAGAATAGAGCTTTATCCACCACAGATACAAATCCACGTAATAAATCCCCGTAGATTCTACAGAGCATAATGTCATCAGGTGATGACAGCTCATTTAAACTTAGAAGATTCCTTTTTTCCATAAAAGAATGAGTTGAGTTTGACTCATGGGACCCAGTAGAGGGTCACTCCAGGGCTGGCCTTATAAGTCATTGGAATATGTAATCATGTTTGTGGTGTGCCGTGTGGAGATGGGGGAATGCCCCATGACAAAAATAATTTCCACACGGTGACTGATGTCTGCAGTTTTCTTTAGTTTAAGGACCTGTTCCCTGTTAAAACATACATTTTTCAATTAGGAAGAACACTTTAAACTTTTGGAAATTATTTATGCCTTATTACAAAAGACAGATCAAAGGGCAGATTTTGGAAAAAGGGAAAGGAGAAGAGAGAATGAGGGTCCTGGGCCTGCAAGCAGATGTAGAGCTGGGGGGCTGTGGGAGCTCGGCTGGCAGGCTTCTCCACGATTTTACCTACAATCAACTTTCTGCTTGAATATACCCAAAGTAACAGCCGTCCTGGAATGAATGAGTCTTAGTCTGTTTGCAAAGCACAGAGTGGGGGACGGAGACAACACAGCCTGTGTCCTCTCAGAGTGAGCAGCCCAGTGAGGACGGAGCGTGAACGCACTGTGACTGGGTGGACCAGTGCTCTCCACCACGTGCCTGCCTGCGACAGCAGAGGGGAGGTGGTGGTAGAAGCTGATGGCCACACAAGCGTCAAATTTCCTTCAGAGCATCTATTTTAACTTAGGAACATTTTCTACTTGATAGTTTTTCTTTATTTTAATGCAGCACAAAAGTAATATTTTAATTTACTTTTCAGCCGTGGCAGCTGATGCTCCAGTGAGATGCCACACACATCCTATGACTTCTTGTACAATCTGGTGTGACGCCTCGTAAGCCTGAAGACCGGGCTGCCTCAACTGGTGTTTATTTGGGTGTACAGAAGCACGTGAAGGAGATAAAAAGTTTCACTCCAGAATATGATTCCTTGGCATGAAGAATATTTTGAATTAAAGGCCAGTAGAGATCAGGATGCATTACAAGGGACTTTCCCTCTCTCTGCATAAACTGGACAGAGCTGACTAAAGATCAGAGGGGGCAATGGCTGCCTTTCCTCTCCCTGTTATCTCAAAATATTGCAGGAGAGAAGATCAAGCATTTCCACAGACCTGGCCCAAACCACGTTCAACCCGACGCCTGTCTCTCAGGTTGATTTACAAGTCAGCCTGCTCCCCCCCACCGCACCCCCCCAGCAGCTGCTTGTAATCACACTCCACATTCCCCTCCCCCCACAAAAGACGTGTGTAAAAATATCTGACGTCACTGGGGTACTAGATGATCACTCTTGTGACTCTCTCCATGTGCATCATATTTGGAAATAAACATTTCTTATTCATCTGCCTTAATTGTGAGTTGGTCTTTCAGCAAACTTTTAGGGGGAACTGCAAGTTTCCCCACCCTACACCCGTGCCCTTTCCTGTGCTCATGCCTCACCCGTCCCCCGGTTGCCTGCATATTCCTTTAAGGTCATGTATGATTCATGGTCTAAGGAAGCAGGTGCTGAGAACAGTGGTGTGTTCTCCTCCACATGCTAATTACAACCTGCTGACATTCTAACAGCATTTGGATCAATAAATGGCAGGAAGGGACATGACTGGGGAGGAAGGAAGTCCCTGTAGGAGGCACGTGGGTGATCGCAGCCCTGCAGAGACCTTAGCACTGTCAGATGGGCCTGTGACACCTGCCTTCCCTGTCGTTACCCAGTATTTATAGAGTATTTCTTTCCTATTCTAAGAAGACCCTAAACAAGGAGATGCTAGTCTTTACCCATTTTTAAGAGAATAAAGCTCAACTACAGTGCAGTGTGAGCATTCTCCACTCCTCTCACTTCCCTCCCCTCTTTGCACATTAGGGGGAGTTTGTGTAATGATACTGTGATTGTCATTCTTTGTGTGATAAGGGAAATATCACAGTTGACAATCTCCACAATTGACAATCTCCAGGCTGAACCAATATTTTGTACTTCAAGGCATTTTGAGGTTTAACTTTCTGAATGTAATTTTTTAAAAGTGATACTGACATCACAAATATTCTCAAATTTGATATTTGTTTGCTTTTCCTAATATTATATTTTTGGAGATGGGGTCTCATTAGTGTTGCCCAGGCTGAAAGGTGGTGGCTCTTCTTAGGTACAGTCCCGTGACTTATCGACCAGCAAGGGAGTTTTGACCTGCTCCATTTCAACGTGGGTTGGTTCACTCTCTTCAGCCAGCCGGTTGGTTCTGTGCTGGCCGGAGGTCACCCTGTTGGTATGGAGCTTGGTATAGACGTCCCATCCACAGATCACAGCAGCCCAGATTTCCTGCACTCACTGACCCTCCTGCCTCAGCTTCCCGGGCATGTGGAGCCGCAGGTGAGAACCACCTTGCCTGGCTAGATACTTTTATTAAAAAATTTTAGTGCACAGCATTAGTAAATGTCAGTAATAACTCATTTATATCTAATATCAGGCTTAGCAATAGGGAATTTAATGAATATTAATTTGATGCACGAATGAAAGAAATACAATAAAATACAAATTAATCACAGAATCCCTTTTAAAGACATGAATGATGAAAGATTGCCCCGTTGGATTATGTTCCAGGTAAATTCACAACATTTTCTGGTACATGTGTATTTTGGTGACTTGGTATTGTAAGATCAGATCATCAAAACTTCCTCTCCCTAGAAATCACTTGGTTTTGTTGTTCCCTAATTTCAGCCAACTATCATTAGGAAATGTTTTCATACCTCTGTGTCTCTCTGTACAGCTTTTTTTACATCTCTGAATTCCAGCTCAAGTTTGAATAATGTCGATCAGAGTGTTTCTTTTGCATGAGACCTAGAATTTTTCACTTTCTGCAAGAGCAACAGGCTTAACTCCTGAGTTTTTGTTAGTTGATTATCTAGTTATGCATATGCTTAGAAAGAGGCTAGAACTCGAGAAAGAGCCACTTGGTTTTTTTCAGGGTCAGTCTTATCCTCCTTCTGTTTCAGGAGGGAGTGAGGAGAAAGTCATGCCTGTTCCTAGACTTGATGTCGCACACGGATAAGGACCGGCTGAAGCCTGTCTGTGGCCTGGGCCATGTCTCCTTCCTATCGATCACCTCTCTGTAAGTCATGTTCATTGTCAATCACCGTGAACGCATCACTCTGAATCGTTGCTTTTGAGTTTAGGTCCTGGCATGTGTTTTCACATATTAAATCTTTTGTGCCCTGGTGATTCTAGTGTTAAGGAAAAAGAAAAATAATCAGACCTGGCTAGCTTCATAAAGGCTGGCAACAAGTCCAAAGAGAGCTGAGGAAAGCGTGTGGCGAGGGAGCTGGATTGCTCTGCTGACCTCATTCCATTATTTTTTTCTGCTGGGAAGGACTGCTAACTTCTAAACCTGTCCAATCCAAGCTTGCCTAAGGACATTAAAATTTCTTTTATAGGGTTCTTAGGAAACATAAAGTCTGCATGAGTTCTTTTATTTGTTACCACTATACAAATTGCTAGCACTTTTTTGGAAATGAGTAATGTACAATTTGTTAGCACATTTTAAAGGACTGTCTTAACATCCAGAAGTTCAGCATGTAGAAATGAAACCCGGACGCTTTAGGGAAGCTGCGCTCTGTTCCTGCTCCATCTGTTAGTGGGACCTGAGGGGACGGTCGTCTCCCTGTGGTGCGGTCAGGTTTAGGCTGAGCCTGTTATGTGTGTGAAAGCAGATGTGGTTAGCAGGTCAGTGGATACAACAGAATTCTTCCCATAAAAAGCTTCCATTAGGTTCAAAGGGGCTTTTCTCTCCATGACACCATAGGACTCTGTGTCTCCCTGACCAGGAGCCCTGACTTCCTTGCTTTCTACTTTCTACCAGGAACACAAAGCATTTTCATATGAAAACATTTCATTTTACTAACATTTTAAGGGAAACTCCGGGTAGCTTCCTTTACATTCTTATGTGGCTCCTGACGGCAAAGTTAGGAGAAAAGTTTACGCAGTGGGTGATGCACCCACAAATGATGCCACAGTGTTCTAATTCTTGAGGCATCTGTGATGGAAAAATCCATCGAGGAAAGGGGATTTAAAGGGAGATTTCTCAGGTTCTTGGGAAATTCCGCAAATGATCAAGGGGCTTCTACACATGACTCCTGCGGCATGTCACCCTGGATTGCACTCTGAGTCACCAGTCAGGAATCCGAGGCTGGACTGAGCCTGCCAGGAGAAGCCGACTGCTTCTCGGTCCCAGTCTCCACGTGGTTGTGAAGCCCGGGGGCTCCTGGAAGGTTCTGCTCTGGAGATTTTTTTAATGTGCTGTCCATGTACAAGGACCTTAGGATTCAATTCTGACCTGTTCCATGGAGGTCACTGTCTAGGAGGGGACGTACAAGCAGTCACTTGTGATACAGCACCTCAGGCTAAAGCTATGGTCCCGAAATTCTGGTCCCCAGACAAGCATCAGTAGCATCACCTGTGCACTGGTCAGAAAAGCAAATTCTTGGGGTTCCCTTGATCTTCTGAAGCAGACAGTGTGGGAGTGGAGTCCGGCAAGCCTCCCAGGTGACTCTGATGCCTTCTACAGTCTGGGAACCCTCTGGGTGGGAAGAGGCCCACTGTACTAGGGTAGACCAGCGCTGGGGGCCTCAGCCCTCTGGCACAGGTTGAGGTAAAGGTGGAGAAGGGGATGCTGCTTACTGCTCATGAAGGACCAGTAGGTTTATACAGAAAGAAAGGAGGCAGGTGTGCAAGGACAAGAAGGGCGTCCCAGGCAGAATGTGCCCCAGGGCCCAGAGGTCCAGGACTGACAGGCTGAGGCCGGAGGTGAGAGGGAGGGAGACAGGCCCAGAGAGGGGAGTGGGGAGAACGTCCCTTCTCAGAGTGAGGAGAGGACGCTGTATCCCGAAGGCCACAGCTCTGGTGACACTGCTGCTCCAGGCTGGGAGAGACACTGTCAGGGCTGCAGGAAAGCTCTAAATGGTTCAGATTTTATAAAGTTCACTTGGCAGAAATGAGCGGATAGTGGAGGAGATGGAGCTTGAGCTCTGACCAATCAGGGATTTCTACGGTGATTCTGGGCCAGAGAAAGCTGGACTGGCCGGGCACAGCGGGGCTGGGAGGAGGGAGAGCTGCAAATGGGGGGAACAGGAATAGTGCCTTGGTGGGACCACATCTGATAACACGTCAGGAAGCTCCAGACTGTGAGCTGTGGGTGCCGGAGAGCTGGGGAGAGAGCGGGAAGTGAAATGAGCAGAAGACCGAGTGGTGTATACAATACAATTCCAATTCCGAAGTTATGGGCAGAAAAACACACGCCATGGGGGATATATTTCAAAATTTTTATCTCTGGCTGGTGAGATATCAGATAATTTTTGTTTTTTATTTAAATTTTCTTCATTTCCCCAGTTTCCTTAACCAAAGGAGAATTATACTTATCAGCAGCAGCTCCAAGAAGGAAAGAAGGGGAGACAGAAGAAGAAAGGAAGGAAGGGAGGTCACATTTGAAAGCTGACGGTGGTGATGTATTGGGAGTCTGATGGTTCCACAAACAGATATGAATTACCATTCCTGCAAGAGCCTTTTAAACTTGACCTGTCTTAGAAATTCTCTACAAAGCAGTCCTGACAGGCTGGGACAAGCAGCTCTGGTATATTGTGGGGTGTCTGGAGGGGACTGGATGTGGGGAAGGCTGAGCTAGAAGGGCAGGCAGGTTGTGCCTCCCCGACTGCCCACAGCCGACCTGAGCCAGCAGGACCTGCGTGCAGAAGGAAGCAGGAAGGTGTGAGTCTGTGTTCTCGGATGGAGTCTGCCCTGCCAAAGCAGTGTCAACGGGGCTGACCTCTGTTCCTGCCCTGCTCCAGGCCTCACTGACTCAGAGCACTCGGTACTCCAGCTGCTGAGATGAGTTGATAATTTGCATGTATTGGAACAGAGCTGTGAGAGAGACTTAGTCTTTGATTTACCTGGTAGCTGCTTAGACTTCCTTCTGGGCCCGTAGGAAATGATAAACAGTTCTAGAAAAGAAGAACAAAAATACCCTAAGCATCCGTGGGGTGTTAGGTACATCTGCCAGGGACCAGGTGAGGGTGTGTGAAGGTGTGGGATCCTGTGGTTCGTGCAGAGGTGACAGGTGGGTGGAATTCCAGGAAATTGTGCTACAAAGGGGAATGACCGCTGTCATCTATCACCACACGAGGCTCTTTACAAATCCTCACACGACCTCTTTGGTTATTTGTTGGGGTTTTTTTTTATATAAAGGTACCATACACATAGGAGAAAAACTGGGGCCTCAGAAATTCCATTATTCTAACAGTGAGAGCCTCAATTTGAACCAAGATGATTTTTATTCAAAAGTCGGCACTGACAGTTCTGCAGATGAACAGTGACCACACGACACCCATTGAGAAGTGGGCAAGCTGGTAAATTTCATGTTGTGTTTTAACATAATTAAGAAAAGAAGTCTGGGCTCAGCGCCCATAGCACCATGGTTACGGCACCAGCCACACATACCAAAGCTGGCTGGTTTGAACCCGGCCCAGGCCAGCTAACCAACAATGACAACTGCAATAAAAAAATAGCCCGGCGTTGTGGCAGGTGCCTATAGGCCCAGCTACTTGGAAGGCTGAGGCAAGAGAATCGCTTGAGCCCAAGAGTTTGAGGTTGCTGTGAGCTGTGACGCCATGGTACTCTACTGAGGGCGACATAGTAAGAATCTGTCTCAAAAAAAAAAAAAAGAGAAGAAAAAAGAAGTGAAGTCTGTGCTCTTACTCTATTGGCGTGTATTCCCAAGGTAGTTTGCTGGGCCATTTTGACAGATCCCTTTATTAAGGAAAAGCCTGCTTTTTGGAAAGAAGAACCAAAGGCACCTCCCACCCTCCCTGGCCCTCAGGCAGTCTCCTTGTCACCTCTCTACCATTTAGAGCAGCGATTGTCAACCGTGTGCCACAGCACCCTGGTGTGCGCAAGAGGATCTTAGGTGTGCTGCAAAAATGTTTAAAGACCATTAATGAGATTATTTTTGAAAGAAGTTCAAAGCACAGTAAGTATATTCTTTCTTTTACTCTTTTTTTTGATCAACATAACGTACATGTGCCACGGAATTTAACTATAGGTTCAGGCGTGCTGTGAGAGACAAAATCTGAGTAACACCGATGGAGAGAATTCTCCTGTCAGTCGCCTTTCTCATCTCCTCCCCTCCCTCACCCTGCAGACGGAAGGTCTTCCTCTCCAGCACAGGCGTGCACACACACACGCACACAAACACGAATACACACACACGCTCCGCAGCCAGTCTCTCTGACCAGCCAGGGTTGCTGAGTTCAGATCGAGCCTGCTTGCCCAAACACTGCAGAAGGAGCGGCGTATTTGTTATAATTTGGGGGATCGAATTTGAGGAGACTTTGGAAATTTCAATGAAGGTGAAACTGGAGGAGTAGATGCAGAAAATGTAAAGCTCTGGTGTTTAAATGCTGCAGCAAACACACACACACACACACACACACACACACACCCCACACACACGCACAGGAAATGAGCCCGTGGGCAGGCACCGGTACAGAGCAGTGAGAAAGCTGAGTGCTAGGACCTGGGGCTTCCCTGAACCCTGGCCATCTTTTCTGAAACTCTCCCAGTGCCACTTTTCAGCAAGTCTGTGGCAGAGGGGAGGACATTGCCAGGAGGAGGAGATTGCATCAAGATGTGCTGAGTGTCAAGCCTTTTCCACCTGGAAATCTTTCTACCTTGCGACCTGGTTGCGATGAGGGCTTACTACATAGGACCTCAATGGGCTGCAAAATTCCAAAACACCAGTGTGGAATTCATGCAGAGGTCAAGATCTGTCTCGGAACACTCATCATCAAACAGAAAAGATGTGTTGATTTTCAGAGTTTCTTTTTCCCTCACTGTCGTATAGCTAGAAAGGTAAATGGTGCTTTGCTGCATTATAAGCCCCTGCCAAGGTCAAGGTGGGCCTGGGCCATTCTCTCTCCCTTTCTCTCTTTCTTTCTCTCTTTCTTTCTTTCTTTCTTTCCTTCCTTCCTTCCTTCCTTCCTTCCTTCCTTCCTTCC
>CAUYQV010068846.1:0-11005 GCA_963574575.1 Galagoides demidoff | reverse complement strand
CATCACAGCTCATAGCAACCTCCAACTCCTGGGCTCAAGCGAGTCTCCTGCCTCCGCCTCCCAAGTAGCTGGGACCACAGGCGCCCGCCACAACGCCCGGCCATTTTTTGGTTGCAGGCATCATTGTTGTTTGGCGGGCCCGGGCTGGGGAACCCGCCACCTTAGTTGTATGTGGCTGGCGCCTTAGCCGATTGAGCCACAGGCGCCGAGCCGAGTTTTCACACACAATCGGAAACACTCCCATCAAACTGGTCAACACAGACTTCATGTCATTTTCTTAGTTATTATTTTAAAACTTATTAGAGATTCTTAACATAGAATGCTTTCTTCACTATTATTTTTACAGACATAATGAATTAACTGAGGAGTGGATTAGGAATGAGACATACTATCTAATCACAAAAGCAATGCAATATGTAAATAACCTAAGTAAACTACAGCATATTTATACATTAAATAGAAATTTAAAAGTTTTACATTTCCTATGTTAGATGAAGAGGTAGCAAGAAAATTACCCTATATGCCTTCTACTGGTTACTGGAATTGTGATTAACCATGTACCAGGCATTGGGGTAAATACTAGCATATATAATCTCATTGAATAATGATGACAACAATAATAAAATAATGCCTAATTCTTAAATAGTGCTTACTGTTCTAAGTGCATTGTACATATTATTTCACAATGTGTACACGGTTCTAAGTACCTTACACACATTATTTCATTTAATCCTCACAACAACCCTGAGGTAAGTACTATTATTTCCAATTCACAGGTGAAAAAATGAACCTTTGAAAATATAACTAACTTACCCATGGTATAAGTGAGGAAGTAACACAGCTATAACTGAAATACGGGTTGGAATATAAAGTCAAGTTAAGCTCTTGCCCTCTAAATAATGATTGTTATCACCCCACCCAAATAACTCTACAAGGGTTTCCTGCTCCCTAAAAGACAAAAAAGAGGAATATATGATGCTGCGTAACAAAGCACACCTCACATACAATCTTATCTCCAACAGTAATACTTACAAACTTCTGCTAGAGCCAAATAAATCTTGCTGCCATTCCCCAAATCCATCATTCAGTTCCCCATGCCTTATTTCATGTGATTTGCCCCTGAACAAAACTGCGTCTACAATTTCAATCCCAAACTCTGCCTGGGATTCTGATCAAATCCCACCTCCTTCACAGGACATTCTTTGACTCATCCAGTCAACTGCAAAATTCTCTTTGCATTAATTCCTTCAGTGATTACCACAAGCTATCCACCATTCAATTAATCATATACTGCTTCATATTACAACTTGAATGCTTTCAGCATGCTTTTCTCCAAACTATAAATTGAAGGCCAGAATTATGTCCCAAAATTTGGTATATGCCTTAGTCCACAGCCCAGTTATATGTAAGAGGAGCTCAGTAAGTATAAATAAGTACAAACACATGTGTTTGTTTTTTTGTTTTGAGACAGAGTCTCACTACGTTGCTCTTGGTAGAGTGCCATTGTGTCACAGCTCACAGCAAACTCTTAGGCTTAAGCGATTCTCTTGCCTCAGCCTCCCAAGTAGCTGGGACTTATAGGTGCCCACCACAACACCAGCTATTTTCTTGTTGCAGTTGTCGTTGTTTAGCAGGCCCAGGCCGGGTTCAAACCCACCTACCTTAGTGTATATGGCCGGCACAAGCCTCAATGTGTATTTTTATTTGGTGAGAGGCAGTAATACAAAGGAGGGGAAGTTCAGGAGTGGATGTCTGACAGACCTGGATCTTAATCTACCATTCTCCAGCTACTTGACAGTCACAAATTATGCTAAGTTTCTTTTCTCATTTCTACCAACAAAAATAAACCTACATCTCACAGAATTGTTACAAAATTTAAATAAGAGAAAAGAAAGCAAGATTCCCTTCAAAGGAGGGACAGACTGACAACTCTCAATATTTAACAATGGAAGCCAGAAAACTGAGGAGCTGGTAGCCTCAATGCCTCAAATAACTTCCACTACAGAATTCTATACTCAGTGAAAATATCCTTCAGGAATGAATGCAAATAAAAGCACTTTCAGAAAAATAAAAACATACTATGCAACCAGGAGACCTTGTACTAAAAGAAATTCTAAAGGCTATTCTTCAGGAAGAAAGAAAATTATCAGAGATTATGAAAGAAAAAGAACAAAGAGAGGCTCGGCGCCTGTGGCTCAATCGGCTAAGGTGCCAGCCACGTACACCTAAGGTGGCGGGTTCGAATCCCCAGCCCAGGCCCGCCAAACAACAATGATGACTGCAACCAAAAAAAATGGCTGGGCGTTGTGGCGGGTGCCTGTGGTCCCAGCCACTTGGGAGGCGGAGGCAGGAGACTCGCTTGAGCCCAGGAGTTGGAGGTTGCTATGAGCTGTGATGCCATGGCACTCTACCTAGGGGGATAGCTTGAGGCTCCGTCCCAAAAAAAAGAAGAACAAAGAGAATGTTAAGTATTGTGGGTAACTCCAAAGGAGTATTAACAGTCATAATATTATAAAATTATAAAAATAGTATTCAACATTTAATAGAGTTATGTGTTGCTTACAAAACAGATATGCTAGAAAAGCACTGTTGGGCAATTTTGTCATTGTGTGAACATAAGAGTATTTGTGTATATAAACACAGAAAAAGTGTAGTAAAAATATGGTATTATAATATACAGGACCATTATTGTATATGTGGTCCGTCAACTGAATGAAATGTCATTAAGCAGTGAATGACTATAAATTTGTGGATCTTAGATAATACAAAGTACACAACTAAAATAGCATGTAAACTAAGAGGAAAGAAAGTTAAACTATTCTAAAATGCAGACATTATCAGGATAAAGAGCAGTATCAATTAATAACAGAATATGGTAAGTTAAAGACATATGACTTTATTTTCTAAGAAAAACACTAAAAGGACTGTATTACCTTGAAAGTAACTGAGAAGAAAACATGACTTTAAAAAAAAAGCCAGAAGCCAGCTGGGCACAGTGGCCTGTGCCTGTAATCCTAACAACTTCAGCAGGTCAAGCCTGAGCAAAAGCAAGACTCCATCCCCCCTCCCAAAATTAAAAAAAAAACAACACACAGATAAATTCAGCCAGGCACAGTGGCTTACACCTGTAATCCTAGGCCAAAGCGGGAAGACCACCTGAGCTCAGGAGTTCCAGACCAGTCTAAGTAAGAGCAAACCTCTTTTCTACTAAAAATAGAAAAATAAGCTGAGTATTGTGGCAGACACGTGTAGCTACTTGGGAGGCTGTGGTAGGAGTATTACACGAACCCAGGAGTTTGAGGTTCCCCACTCCATCCTGAGCAAAAGAATAAGACTCTGCCTCAAAAAAAAAAAAAATTATATATAGAAAAATTAAACGCATGTAGTGGCACACACCTATAGTCCCACCCACTCAGGAGGCTGAGGCAGGAGGACTGCTTGACCCTAGCAGTTCAAGGTTGCAGTGAGCTATGTTGAGGCCACTGCACTCTAGTCTAGGTGACAGAGCAAGACCCTATTTCCAAAAATTAAGGAAAAAAAAGTCAGTACAGTGCCACATCCTTTCAAAGTAGGAAGCAGCAACTTTTCAAAGATGCGTAAACCCACGACGTAGCAGTTAAGTATTCCAAATTATATGCCTAATAGATATAGCTAGGATTTGAAATTAGGTCTGCCTAGTTACAAAACTTAACATTATTTCCCTGATACCATGTTAATTCTTAATGAAGAAAGCAAGATGATTATGTGATAGTAAGATAGGGAAAAAAAGACAGTAGAAAGAATAGAGGGGGGGAAAAAAATTTTAATTTAAAGAAGAGAGGAAAAAAAGGGCTCGGCACCTGCAGCTCAGTAGTTAGAGCATCAGCCACATACACCTGGGTTGTGGGGATCGAACCTAGCCAGGCCTGCTAAACAATGACAACTACAACAAAAAAAATAGCCGGGTATTGTGGCGGGCGCCTGTAGTCCCAGGTATTTGGGAGGCTGAGGCAAGAGAATCACTTAAGTCCAAGAGTTTGAGGTTGCTGTGAGCTGTGATGCCATAGTACTCTGCCAAGGACAACAAGTGAGACTCTGTCTCAAAAAAAAAAAAAAAAAAAAATAAGAGAGAGAGAGAAGAGGAAAAAAAAAAAGTTAAGCAGGGCAGAACCTTGGGTCTCTAATGCCTCCTATATTTCAGGTCAGAATCTCCTTCCAACTTGGTTGTGGCTTTAACTAACAAACATGTTCCCACTAATGGAGTCCCTTCTTTTTTTTTTTTTGAGACGGAGCCTCAAGCTATCCCCCTGGGTAGAGTGCCATGGCATCACAGCTCATAGCAACCTCCAACTCCTGGGCTCAGGGGAGTCTCCTGCCTCCACCTCCCAAGTAGCTGGGACCACAGGCGCCCGCCACAACGCCCGGCCATTTTTTGGTTGCAGCCATCATTGTTGCTTGGCGGGCCCGGGCTGGGGATTCGAACCCGCCACCTTAGGTGTACGTGGCTGGCGCCCTAGCCAATCGAGCCACAGGCGCCGAGCCATGGAGTCCCTTCTAACCATGACTTCAAAGAGTCAATTCTCCCAAAGTCTCTCTTTACCCCCACAAACTGCCACTCACACCCCTGTGGCTGGTAGCAATAGGGAGAATAGTCAACAGTTCATGTTCTTTATGCTCTCCCAATAACCAACAGAGCATCCGGGGACAAGTCTCTTCCTCTCCTTAGGCCCCAGTGTTCCAATTTATAAAATGAAGGGTTGAGACAGATCATCTCTTAAGACTCTTCAGACTCTCGGCTCGGCGTCTGTGGCTCAAGTGGCTAAGGCGCCAGCCACATACACCTAAGGTGGCGGGTTTGAATCCAGCCCAGGCCCACCAAACAACAATGATGGCTGCAACCAAAAAATAGCCAGGTGGTGTGGTGGGCACCTGTGGTCCCTGCTACTTGGGAGGCAGAGGCAGAAGACTCACTTGAGCCCAGGAGCTGGAGGTTGCTGTGAGCTGTGATGCTACGGCACTCTACCTAGGGGGATAGCTTGAGGCTCTGTCTCAAAAAAAAAAAAAAAAAAAAAGACTCTTCAGACTCTCACATTTTGTTACCAATGAACTTTTAAAATATGCCTTTTATTTTGAAAATTTTAATGCCCTCAGGAAAATTTTAGAAATATTACAATTAATTCCTGCATACCCTTTACTTAGGTTCACCAAAAGTTAACATTTTGTTATATTTTCTGCGTCTGTTTTTTGTGGAACCATCTGAAAGTAAGTTAACATATCTTGACTCTGCCTCTCAATACTTCACTTACCTCCTAGGAAAAGGTCACAATCCCTCATAACCACCATACCATTCTCACACCCAAGAAAACTGACAATAACTCAACAATATCTAAAATACAGGTTATATTCAATTTCCTCTTATTCTCCAAATTCCCATACTAAGACTTCTTTTTACTCTAGGACCTAATCAAAGTCCACACATATTGCTCTTTGTCACTTTAGTCTCTTGTAAGCTAGAACAGGCTCTCACTTTTGTTTTTCTTATCTTTTTTTAATAGTCCAAGTAAACCATTTTATAGAATGCTCCACAATCTGATTTGAGATTATTTCCTCATTTCTGACAATGATGTAACCAGAGATAATGTTGGATAGTTCTACTGCATCAAGTTGGAGGTACCTGATAAGGTGATAAATGCCAGATCTCTGTATTGCAGAATTATTTTCCCTTTTGTAAGTAGTAAGTTAGGAGTATCTGTGACATGATGCTTTCTTTATGAATATCCTTTTTCCAACGACCTAACAGTTTTAGCACCCAATGATGATCCTTGCCTAAGCCATATTATTACATTTGGGTATGTAAAAAGGTAATTTCCTAATTATATCATTCCTTTTACATTTATTACCATCTGCTGCAAAGAAGACTTCTATCTTTCTTTTTCACTTTTTCCCTTCCCTTTCCTCTAGGGACTCATAGTTGTTGTTAACTCAGTATGTATTACTATAAATTCTTTGTAATTTTCAAGTTGTCTCAAATGTGACCTGTGGTAGATAGCCTTTATAAACTGAGTTCCTGTGTCCTTTGAATATGTGCCACAGATCTTTCCTCACTTTTTGACACACGATGTCCCAGACTCAGATAGCACTTTTCTGGCCCTACACCTAGAATCAGACATTTCTTTTTAGTGGGAAATGGTACTGAAAACCCAACACATGGGCACTAGGTATGCTCATCTCTGTTCACTGTCAATGCTTCTAGACCCATTCAAGAGACAGAACAAATAAATATATTTGTTTTTAAAACCATGAGTTCAGGCTTGGTGCTTGTAGCTCATGTAGCTAGGGTGCCAGCTACATACACCGAAGCTAGAGGGTTCAAATCCAGCCTGGGCCTGCCAAACAACAATGACAACTATAACCAAAAAAAAAAAAAATAGCCGGGCATTGTGGTGGGCACCTGTAGTCCCAGTTACTTGGGAAGCTGAGGCAAGAGAATTGCTTAAGCTCAAGAGTTGGAGGTTGCTGTGAACTGTGATGCCATGGCACTCTACCCAGGGTGAAAGCTTGAGAGTGTGTCTCAAAAAAAATTAAATTAAAATAAATTTTTTTTAAACCATGAGTTCATATGGATAATTCCAATTCTAATTTAACACTGAAAATTATTATTTTCTTACTTCTTGGTTTTATTTCTCTTCCACTAAAAATCTCTATTCCTAGTATTAATTTATACATATATATGTGTCTTATAACTAACAAAAAAAAAATTTTTTTTTTTTTTGAGACGGAGCCTCAAGCTATCCCCCTGGGTAGAGTGCCATGGCATCACAGCTCATAGCAACCTCCAACTCCTGGGCTCAAGCGAGTCTCTTGCCTCTGCCTTCCAAGTAGCTGGGACCACAGGCACCAGCCACAACGCCTGGCCATTTTTTGGTTGCAGCCATCATTGTTGTTTGGCAGGCCCGGGCTGGGGATTCGAACCCGCCACCTTAGGTGTACGTGGCTGGCGCCCTAGCAATTGAGCCACCAGGCGCCGAGCCCATGTTCAGAGTTCTTATGAAAGGGTTAACAAACACAAACCAACACCATCCCCACAATACTCCACCTACTCTGAGCTAGACACTGTGCTCAGGGATTTTTTTGGTTTGTTTTTAAAGACATAGTCTCACTTTGTCACCCGAGGTAGAGTGCTGTGCCATCATAGCTCAGCAACCTCAAACTCTTGGGCATAAACAATCCTCTTGCCTCAGCCTCCCAAGCAACTGGGACTACAGGAGCCCACCACAATTTCCGGCTATTTTTCCAGACGAGGTCTTGCTCTGACTCAGGCTGGTCTCAAAGGTGTGAGCTCAGGCAATCCTCCCGCCTGCCTCCCAGACTGATAAGATTATAGGCATGAGCCACTGTGCCCAGCCTGTGATGAGGTATTTTGTTTTGTTTTTTTTCCAGTTGTTATCCTGGTAAATTCTCAAACTCAGTGAAATAAGAAACATTATTCCAATTATATAGACAAGGAAGTATGTTCAGCAAATTAAGTCATTTGTGCTGTGACCCAAAAGCCCTTGAAATACTAGAAGAGAGGTCATATAAAGATAAACACTGTCAACCCACCACTGACATTTCACATTGAAGGAACGGCTATCTGAAAGGGAAAGGACTACTGAGACTGAGTGATGCTTTTCAACAATAAATGTCATCTTACCGCCTAAAGCCTTTTACGGACTATCTCTCTCAGCTCTCTACTTTTCAAACCTCTTTCTGCTTTCCATTACAGATTTCTCTACTCTGGATGGATTTTTACTGGCCCCCACACCCTATGTGCACTATTTCTTTCCCACTTTAAATGCCATATTGCTTCCTAGACACTCACCTTTTGGGTCCAACTCACATCCCCACCTCCTTCTTTTTTTCTTTTTTTGAGACAGTCTTACTTTGTCACCCTTGGTAGAGTGCCAACGGCAACATGGCTCACAGCAATCTCAAACTCTTGGGCTCAAGTGATTCTCTCAGCCTCCTAAGTAGCTGGGACTGCAGGTGCCCACCAAAACACCCGGCTACTTTTAGAGACAGGGGTCTCACTCTTGCTCAGGCTGGTCTTGAACCTGTGAGTTCAGGCAATCCACCCGCCTCGGCCTCCCAGAGTGCTAGGATTACAGGCGTGAGCCACCGCATCCAGCCTACATCCCCATCTTCTACTCCAGGAAGTCCCTCAAACATCTTCCACACCCAGAACACTTGCCTTCATACAACTTGCCGCCTGGATCATATAAATCTATATGAGGGCATCATTTTGTTTCAAGTATATACTTCTCAGGTCCCTAGTCTGAGAATTCCTTGAAAGCAGTGTTGAGTACTGATTACCTTAGGAAGGGAGAGGATATACTCTCTATAGACACCTGCTAAAATTAATTTGAACACAGGCAACAGCCTGCTCAAGGAACCTGTATTTCTCAGCATTTCTTATAACCTTGAGGTTACTATACCCCATTATCCTCTTCTGGGTAGAGAACAGCCAGCTAGAGGTAGAAGGCAACATCAAAGCCGTTCCACTAGGTGAAGCAGCAGGCATATTTTCTGCTTTGTACTACTTCACTACCTCTGGTCTTTAGACACTGCTGAGAGACTACTCAAAGCTGTGGCGATTCCATCCTGTGTTTTCTTTGGGGTTAGAAATATTAGCAACTTTTTTTGACACAGAGCCTCAAGCTGTCACCCTGGGTAGAGTGCCATGGCATCACAGTTCACAGCAACCTCCAACTCCTGGGCACAAGCGATTCTCTTTGCCTCAGCCTCCCAAGTAGCTGGGACTACAGGCACCTATAACGCCTATTTTTTGGTTGCAGCCGTCATTGTTGTTTGGCGGGCCCGGGCTAGATTTGAACCCACCAGCTCAAGCTTAGCCGCCTGAGCCACAGGGGCTGAGCTCCAAATGAAGAATTTTTTAAACTGTGGTAAAATACACAGGATGTATAATTGACCATCTTAACCAATTTTAACTGAACAGTTCAGTGGCATTAAGTATATTCACATGGTTGTGCTACCACCACCAGCATCAGTGTCCAGAATACTTTACCTTGCAAAACTGAAACTCTGTACCTATTAAATTATAGCTTCTCTTTGCCCCCTACACCCTGCCCCTGCAGCTACCATTCTACCTTCTGTATTTGACTACTGCAGGTACTTCATACAAGTGTTATCAAACAGCATCTGCCCTCTCGTGACTGGCTTGTTTTACTTAGCATAATGCATCAAGGTTTACCTATGTCAGAGCATGTCCATGGATCCAATTTTTCTTCCTTTTTAAGGCTACACAATATTCAACTGTATATATTTGTTTATCCATGCATTTCTTTATTTAGCAGTTAATGGACACTTGGTTCACTTTGAAATAAGGAGCTTTGATCCAATGTGAGTGACAAGCAGCTCAGGAGACTGGCTCTAAGTTAGAGCAGTCTTGTTAATGTGAACACAATCAAAGAATCAAAATCCAGAGATTTAGGAACACAATCGAAAGCTGCTAAAAGGAATTTCCATCTTCTTATCTGTATCAGGAATTGTTACCAAATAGAACATTTATTTAAATAATCAAATTATCTGTTGGAATAATGCCCTGGCTGTCTAGGATGATCTAGAACAGTGGTTCTCAACCTTCCTAATGCCACAGCCCTTTAATACAGTTCCTGTGGGTCGAGACCCACAGGTTGAGAACCGCTGATCTAGAAACAGATCCTGACATCACCTTTGTTTCTGAAGATTTCCACTCCCCTGTTCTCACGAGGTCAGGTCCTCTCCTTTGCCTACTTCTGCTCTGGAGCCTTCTACTCCCGTCATCCTGCTGAGAACCAGCAGCGTCACAGTCTTCAGGGTCCGCACACACTGTGTATGCTCTGGCCTCCTTGTTTCTACTGTTTGTTGGTGGTCTCTCTGCCAGAAAAACCTTCCCTAGGTTTACTTCTAGTCAGGCCTCTAGAGAGCCTTTTCTTTTCATTCTTTCTAGTCCCAGAAATTAGGCTCTGGGCACATAATGATTGTTTAGTTAATTACTAGGCTAAATTGTATTTGTTACATTCATATTCTCTCTTGAGAAGATAAATTTAAAGAAAAAGTTTAGGTTAATGAGATTATAAGTAATTTTTATGTATACTTTAATACTATTCAAATTTTCTAAGGATGAGTAGACTTAAAATTTACTTTTTAGAAAATATAAGGATTATCTGACTATAACAGACTGAATGTTTTGTCCCATACCCACAATTCATATGTTAGAACTCTAACCCAAACTGATAGTATTAGAATGTAGGGCGTTAGGGAGGTGATCAGGTCATGAGGGCAGAGTACTCATGAAAGGGATTAGTGACCTTAGACAAGAAGCCCCAGAGAGTTCATTCTCTTCTTCCACCATGTGAGGGCACAGAGAGAAGGCATCACATATTAAGAAGTGGCCCTCACTAGATACCAAATGTGCTGGTGCCTTGATCTTGGAGCTGTGAGAAGTAAATGTTTTTTATTTCTAAACCACACAGTTAAGATTATTTTGCTATAACAGCCTGAATGGGCTAACACACTCATCAAGGATATTTGAACACTTGAGGTTATCTACTGAGTTCAATTTTTTTTTTGAGACAGTCTCACTTTATCACCCTCAGTAGAGTGCCGTCGTGTCACAGCTCACAGCAACCTCCAGCTCTTGGGCTTAGACAATTCTCTTGCCTCAGCCTCCCAAGTAGCTGGGACTACAGGTGCCCGCCATAACACTCAGCTATTTGTTGCAGTTTGGTCAGGGCTGGGTTCAAACCTGCCACCCTCGGTATATGGGACTGGCACCCTACTCAGTGTGCCACAGGTGCCGCCCTCTACTGAGTTCGAATTTTTTTTTTTAAATTTTATTGAATGATAACTATGTACATTAATGCCCTTCTGGGGTACAGTGTGGGGTTTTCACATGCAATCTGAAATACTTCCATCAAACTGATCAACACAGCCTTCATGTCATTTTCTCAGTTATAGTTTTAAAACGTTCTGATTCTACTCTTAG
>CAUYQV010068841.1:0-28469 GCA_963574575.1 Galagoides demidoff | reverse complement strand
AATGGCCGGGCGTTGTGGCGGGCACTTGTGGTCCCAGCTACTTGGGAGGCGGAGGCAGGAGACGCGCTTGAGCCCAGGAGTTGGAGGTTGCTATGAGCTGTGATGCCATGGCACTCTACCCAGGGGGATAGCTTGAGGCTCCGTCTCAAAAAAAAAAAAAAAAAAGAAAATCCCAGCTCTGTAGCTCACTCCTGTGTCATTCCTATAACTGAACTCAACTGGCCTGAACACATGCTAGACACAAAGAGCTATTTTTTAAAACATTTTTTTTTTTAAGAGATGGGGTTTCATTATGTTGTTGAGGCTGGCCTCAAACTCTTGGGTTCAAAGTGAAGATCCTGCCTCAGCCTCCCATGTAGCAGAAAGAGCAATTTTGAAAAAAGCCAGAAGCACACATGTGTGATGGGCTCAGAATAGCAAAAAAAGGCTGTAGAGACAAGTGGTTCCTGTGGGAGAGCAGGAGCTCTCTCAACTCTCCACTCAATCAAAAGTAGCATGACAAGAAAAACCAAAGAGAAGAGTAGTACGCTGCTCATGTGCACAGGTCCATGGGACCACCGGACTCCATGTCTGGCTTTGCAAGAGACATGAGGACTCAGAGAGTGAGACCCTAGAGGCGGGGGTCCAGTCCTGGATGAGACCTAGTTGAAAGTACAATCAGAGTTACAGGCCCTGATTCAGGGGTGATCATCCAGCTTAAACTAACTGAAAGCCCAGCAGAGCATGAGGAAGACGTGGCCTGCCACAACACCTAGGCCAGCGGAGGAAACATTTGTGATCCTCAGAGACCTGCACATGTCCCGCAGCTGAGCTCTGGCCACAGCCCTGGCACTGTGTGTGGAACCGCGTGCTCTCAGCGGGATCAGGATCCACCTTTCAACTGGGTGCGACTCCAGCCGCACCCTCCATTCCAGCAACTCTCTCCATCCTGTCCTCTTTGCCACCTCCAGGTTTTTCCTCCCAGTTCTTTCATTCCAACCAGCATACAAACATGCCATGTTATTTCCTTTCTTAATAAAACCCCCCCCAAACCTCCCTCCTCACCTTGTATCTCCTTCTAGTTACCTCATTTGTCTTCTCCTCTTAATAGTAAATATCTCTGAAAGAACTCACTATTTCACCCTCCTCTCCTCTCGATCCCCCTTCAACCTACGCCAATTAGATTTTCATCAGCACCATTCAGGAAAATGCCTGTCCCCAGTGACTTTGCCAGGGCAGAAGTGCTCCTGATGCCCTTCCATGGGAAGTGAGCCGAGTGCTCCAGAGCGTGGAAGGGGCCCTTAGGCTTGGGAGCCCAGCCACTTCCTCCAGCAGTCTCAGAACTCCGGCCACCTCCGGGGAACACATACTGTGCTGTTCCCCTGTAATTCTATATAAAGGTGACATTTTGGTCTCTCATCTGTCTTGTTTCTTCACTGGTTCTGGACTTGGGGGGAAAAATATCCCCTGGCTCCCTCAGACTTCCTACATTTTCTAGTTGCCAAGGCTGCAGTCCCTGCTCAGGCCTTACTGTAACCCCACCTGCGACCCTGGACACTCGGGACCCAAGCTCGCCTCCTCGGCTTCAGCACTGCCTTAACCTGGTTGCCAAGTATCACAGGCCCCTCCTCTTCCTCCTGGCCTGACTGCTCCCTTTGCCTGATCTCCAGGTGTTGGAAACACTCCAAGACTCAGTCCTTGGTTCTCCTCTTGCCAGCTGCTTGCACTCCAGGGCTGCGTGCCCACTGGGCCTCTTTGCCCCACACTCCTTGAATCCAGTTAGGGTCCCCAGCTGCTGCACTGACCGCCCCTGCCCATGGACATGCTGCATCTGAAAGGAAACGTGGCCACAGTCCAAGTCTTAGCTCAGTATCCCCCTGAGCTGGTGCCAACCCTGGTCTTCACCTTGGACACGGCAACACTTCTCTTCCCTCAGGCACACGTCCTCTTAGTGAGGCGCTGACTGCGTAGTCTCTCTGCTGAGTTAGTTCTGACTTCACAACGCACCTTGACACTGACCTTTTCTTCCCATCCTGCTGCTTACTGCTCCAACCCTGGGTTAAGCCACCATCATCAGCCCTGGAATATTGGGATAACAATCTCCCACTTTGTCCCATTTTCTCATTCTTGTCCCTGCCTGAGCACAGCTCAATTTCCACTCAGCAGTCAGATGGTTTTTGTACTAAGAGATAGGGTCTCACTGTGTCACCCAGGCTGGAGTGCAGTGGTACAATCATTGCTCACTGCAGCCTCAAACTCTCGGGCTCAGGAAATCCTCTTGCCTTAGCCTCCCAGCCTATTTAAAAGACCATTCTGGGTTGGGTGCTGTGGCTCACTCCTATAATCCTAGCACTTAGGGGGGGCCAAGAACAGCCTGGGAAACAGAGAGGGGCCCCTGTCTATACCAAAAAAAAAAAAAAAAGAAATAAAGAAAAGAAAAATTAGTCAGGCAGGTAGTACAGATCTATAGTCCCAGTTACTCGGGAGGCTGAGACAGGAGCATTACTCCAGCCTAGGAGTCTGAAGTTGAAGGAAGCTGTAAGGATGCCACTGCACTCTACCCTGGGTGACAGTGAGACCCTAAGAAAAGGAAAAGAAGGAAAGAAGAAAGAAATAAAGGGAGAGACAAAGAACAAGGAAAGAAAGAAAGAGGAAAAAGAAGACAGAGGCATCCATACATCCTGCGACTCCTCTGCTCAAAAGCCTCCAGCAACTTCCCATTTCACTCTGAAGAAACTCAAAGTCCTCACTGAAGCCCCGAATCAGCCAGTCCTTGGCTACTTTCCGACATCTTCTGCTCTCTCCGTTACATCATTCCTTGACTTGGAGACCCCTTTGCCCAGGGGTTGGCACGGCCTACCCCATCCTTTAAATCAAAGTCTGCTCAAATGTCACCTTTATAAAGACGCCTTCCCTGCCACGTGATCTAAACGGACACCACCTTCCCCTTCCTCTCTGATCTTTTACTGGATTTTCTTTTCCTCTGTAACATTTACCACTTGGAAGTTACAAATTTGTTTGACAAATGTCTTCCCCACTGGAATGGGAGGGACACAAGTGCACGGGCTTGCTCTGTTTGCACGCAGATGGTGTACCGGCACAAAGTGGGCATCAAAGCAACAGCTTGAGACTGACTCAAAAAAGAAAGAAAGGTATTATCTTTACAATTCAAGAAAAGAAGTATTTGTGTCACTACCTTTCAAAGGGTCAAGAATAAATGCACCTCAAGAGCCCTTCGATGTACCGGTTGTACCTTTATTATTTTACCTCGTTCACTAATAGTTCCGTGATGCAAGGTTACCATACACAGTTAGATAATGTCTGCATTGCACACCTAAGGCTATACAGCAAAGGAATCAGAATTAGTACAAATACAAGAACTATATTTACATTCTGTATACTCAAGCTCCAAACATCAGATAATATTTACAAAATAAAACATGGAAATGAAAATCCAAAATTAATAATGTACATTGTTGCTAATGTGCTCAACTCCTTCACTGGGGAGAGATCAGTTTGCGAAGTCTGGGTTCAGAAAGGCCACTTATGCATCATGAGTTCTGTTGTAGTGTGCACGGATGGTGACGAGACTTGACTTCTCAACAGACAAGTACTTCAGAGCCACAAGTTTAAGACGATGCTTTAAACACCGGAAGGTTGATGGGTTCTTCGGTGAACTGATGCCAAATGCTCAGCATGAAAACAAAGCAACTCAAAGACATGAAAAACAACACACAACAGCCAGGGTTTGGCAAGAGACCAACCTCGGCTCAGACTTCTTATCTGAGCACAGCCGTTTCGCTGTGAGTTTTTAATAAGAATTTTGTACCAACCTGAATTTCTTCCTTTAATGGTTTGGAGGCTTTCTTAAGATTTTATGGGGCTCAAATACTAATTTCATAAATGGCCTTTTGAACAATAACAGCAAATAATCTCTCAACTGATATTTCTGCTCACTAACGACGCACAAATTAATACATTCCTGCTACATATGGTCGTGGTCTGGCCCAGCACCCAGGTATGTCAACGGCCATGGTGAACAGCTGTAGTGCATACGAGTTAGAGTCCTCTTTAAACACATTCAGCAAACATTCTGAGAGCAGCAGCAGAATTAGTCTTTTCTTTTTAAGAAGCAGGTTAACAATCACATTTTTAAAAGGGAACCAAAAGGAAAACTCAAGGACCCAAGTCAAACAGATAAGCCCTGATCCTGCCCACTGGAGCCTGGCGTGAGGGAGACGCAGAGAGACACCGACAGGGCTGCCCAGCAGGGCCCTTCTCGCCCAGGCCACTGTGCAATTCATTACTGCTATATAAATACACACAGACCTACACAATTAAATATCCCTGTAAATAGGACAATAAGCAGCAGGCAACAGTCTTTGCTTTGAAATATGTGCCAGGAAAAGTCATCTTGTTTTTAGACTCCCCAAACCATTCACAATGATTTAATTTATTCCTTCACCTTAGTCGGAAAAATCCATCAAAAATATGAGTAGTTATATAAATTCTATGTATCTGAAGAGAAAAAAACATATCAAATAATAGTGGTTTCTTAGTGTGGAAAGTGCATTGCATTTCCTCTCGCCTTCGCCGTGTGAACAGTGCTCTGGAGCTCAGAGGCCCCGTGCTCCAGGCCACAGGCATGGGCTGGCAGGCCCCGCGTGGCCCGGCCTGGGAGCTGGCTGACTCCTAGGCAGCAACAGGGACAGGGAGGGCGAGAGCACTGTAGGGCTGGCTGCGAGGCGGTGTTTTGCTTTGGCAGGAGAAAAGCAGATGAGGGAGTGAGGGAAGGAGACAATTAGCTTTAACCAGCACTCATTTCTCTTAATTTGTGAATTCTTTTTCTAGCCTTTGTTATTCTTTGCCTGTTTAAAGGAGTGCTTTAAGGAAAATAAATAAAAAGTCACCTTAAAAGGTAGTTTCCGTAAGGATTAGATTTCTTAACTTTCCCACCACTATGGCAATAGCTAAAACCTCATAAATAGTTCCTGCCATAAATCCTCTCTCAGAGCTTCGCAGTGGGGATGGCTCTGTTCAGAAAGGGAACATCCATCCTGAAAGTACTGGAGACCCAACAGGAGCCATCTGCACCTGTCGGCCACTGCGGAGGCTCCTCAGATGGGGAAGCACGCCACTGCAGCCCCACTGAACACGACTTGCTTCCTAAGGAGCATTCTTCTCTGGGAACGTAATGAACAGACAGCCCAGGGTGGAGTTCTGAAGTCTGACATTTCCAAAGCAAAGACTTTCCAAACCAGTTGTGTTTGAGTTAGAAGAAAAACGAAGTCATTTCATGTCTTGTGTTATCTCACTCTCCCTTGGGCTTCTCTCCCCCCACCCTTCCTGTCACAGACATGGGTCCTCTGTCACACTTCGTAACAGCAGCAACATCAGTGATTTCATTTTTTAAATGACCTTCAACTCCATCTTCATTTCCCTGAAATTAGATTTCATTCTAGTCCAGCAGAGCTTCCTGAAGCTCTAACAGACCCTGCTGGATTTGGATATGTACCAGAAGGGCACATTGTGTCCATCAGACAACGAAGAAACGTCCATCTATATTAGAAATCGCACATACCACTTAGAAAACAAATAACGTTAGAGTTAGGAAGAAAGTTTGTAAGAATTCATCAGAGCTTTCATCAGTCCCTTTTCAGACGAGGCCAGCCCGTGGTTTCGACCCCTTCCTTTATTAAGCTCTCCATGATTCATTCTTCCTCTTTGCAAGGCAGCTCTAAATGAGGAGGCTGGAGACCCTTCTTCAGAGAGGAGTCCTGCCAGGAGGTCAGAAGGGTCTAGGTGCTGACCGGCTCCCTGGCAACGGCTCTGCAGAGGGGTACACGCATGCGGCCCTCACTGTGGGAGTGGAAAGTAAGCCAGTGGCCAGTCACCTGAGTCAGCAACTCAAGGCCAAGAACCTCAGGGCCTTGCAAAGTGGGAGCAGGCAGATACCTTCCTGAATGGCTGAGCAGGGGAAAGAAAGAATGGTTCAAAACAACCTCAAGTCAACTGGCCAAGCAACTGACGTCACGGGAGGCTTTCTGTTCCCCACGTCATCCTGTAAAAATTACTGGCAGCTGAAAGACAGTCATCTTCTGTGATGGTCTCTGGAAGCCAGATGAGCCTAGTCTGGCAGGGGACAATGAGACCACACCCAAGGAGGTGCAACACAGCAGTGTGTTAGCGATACTTTTCCTGACCCCTTGGGATCTTTTGTTCTGTTTGTGGTGATGGTGGGAGGTTGGTTTTAATCCTGGGATCAAGAAAGCAAAGCCTGCCATGTTTGCTTACTTATGAGTACAGGGAGCTGAGCATCACTGGAAACAACGCCTGACTGATTCAGCAGGACATTTCTAAGTTTGTACTTGAAAATCACATTTCTTTGATCAAAGGGTGCTACAATAATCTCAAGGTCACTACTCAGCACTGTCTTAATTATGACAACAATGACCATCAAGTTTATTATCAGAAGGTGAAACACTCCCCCCTTGTGGAATATCTGTGCATGACACCACACCAATTCCAAACTGTACCATAGCCTCTAAGGCCAAGAGCAGAACTGAGTAGCTCCTAAGAGCAGCCTCCCTCCCAACACAGAAACATAGTTTGCAGGAATCCTGCTGCGACAGCCACCTTCACAGCACATGGCCAAATCTAGTGGTCCCTGAAATCCCCGGGCTGTATCTCTAACCCTTCTCATGGGGTCAATAGCAGCTACTGCCCCAGACCTCTCTTCTCTTTTCCAGTAAATGAAAATTCCACAACTGTGCTCTGAATGTGTGCCAATTTTGACTCAGAGAACGTAGTAACTGTCCCATTTCTAAGCTCACCACCACAACCTTCTCCCTGCATGGAAATGCAGGGATTAGCCATGGCAAAGAGACAGAAGGGGGCAAAAAAAGGTTAAATTTTTTCTTCTCAGGTTTCAGAAAGGCCAGATGTCTCCTCCCTTAGTCTCTAAGCCACCCAAGAAAAAATTAAAGTGGTATCACACACACAGAAGAGAAAAAAAATCATTATGTGGCTTGAAAAAAAAGACAAAAGGTATCCACAGACAGCAGCACAGACATCAGAGTGGTCAGTATGGGGACCTATCATACAAAAGGAGGTCAAAATACACCAAAAAGTGACTTGGAGAATCACTGGATCCCCTCAGGGTTTTTTGTGTATGGATTTTTTTTAGTCTTTTTTTCCTTTTGTTAGGCCACATGCTACTAAGAAGATTCTCAGCACAGGAAAAAAGAAAAGAGTACAGAGCAATGGAGATGGGGCACAGGAGAGCTGGAGAAGTCCAGACGAGGAGGGAGAAGTGGGGGCCACAGGGTTACATACAGGAGTCACCGTCAAGAATCACAAAGAGAATGAGAGGTAACACTTTCTTTATCTCTCACAGGCGAGTGAGGGCACTCAGCAGAGTCACTTAGTATTTCGGCTGGCTTGGGCATCTGCGGGAGAGTTTTGACCTGTGGGGGACAAACACAGAGGCAGGATCAGAAAACCGGGCCCAGGTGTTCTCCTAGCCTTTCCCTCTGGGGCTCCCTCTTGGAACCTCCCTGTCCAGCACCACAGGCCCAGGTCTCGAGGCCCCATACTCTATGACCCTGTGACACAAGCCCCTTGCAGGCTCTGAGTCTGGATCACATCACTGAATGTTGGTCTCCCCAAGACCCAATCGCAGGCCTCTTGAGAAGGCTGGGCACAGTGGCTCACTCCTGTAATCCTGCACTCTGGGAGGCTGAGATGGGTGGCCTGCATGAGCTTGAGTTTGAGACCAGCCTGAGCAAAAGCAAGACCTTATCTCTACTAAAAATAGAATAACTGAGGCAAGAGGATCTCTTGAGCCCAAGAGTTGGAGGTTACTGTGAGCTTTAACACTATGGCACTGTACCCAGGGTGTGACAGCTTGGGACTGTCTCAAAAAAACAAAAGACAAAGAAGGTGATTACTCAGTACAAATGTGACCAGAATCTCCTCAGCAGTTCAGGACACAGGATGGCATCTTATGAGAAGCAGAGGCCTCAGTAGCCCCCACAGCCGCTGCTACACTCCATCCTCCCTCTGTTGTGAGCTTACCCAGACCAGTACCCCCTTTCCAACTTAATGATGCTGATATTCTAGGGGCAATAGCCAAGTAGAGAAAAGAAACCCAAAGCAAGTTCTTACCGTATCGTGCCAGCAAGAAGTGGGTTGAAAGCATACAACCAGTCATTCATGTCCTTGTCATTGAGAGCCTGCAAAAGGACCCCACGGTGCTTGGTGCAGACAGCAAAAGTGTTGGGTGTCTGAAAGAAACACAGGTAGGTGAGAAGGTGCCTACAGAGACTGAGCAATGGGGACCACCTCGCACATTCACAAGGCATTCCGCACTTCACACTCAAAGTTCAGGGAGACCAGGTAGAAAGGAGCAACTCCACGACACACAACAGAGGTGGAACTTGAAAAGGGACGGGCATGTGTGGTGCTGATAGGCCAAGACAGGGCGGGGTCAAGCTTCACCTTCAGCATGGCCTGCTGGTCCTCGCTGCACTCCACCTGCGCTGCTGACAGGTTGATGACCCCACGCTCCACTGGGTCCTTGTCACTGTTATAGATGAAGACATAAGGGCGACGGACCACAACAAAATGTTTAGCCCAGTTGCTGCAAAGCGGCTCCTTGAAATGCAAGTATCCTTTCTTAGAGACCACTGAGCTAAAAAGAACAGTATGAAATAAGAGAAGTTAGCTTTTCACAAAAATAAAATGATCATGAACATACACAGCTATGATTTAATAAAAAAGAAAGAAAAGAAAATGATCATGAGCTGAGGACCATCAAAATATATCTCACCTGGGGCAAGTCCCCAGAGTCAACAAAATAGGCAAATGATTTTTGTCTTAGAATCTACTATATATCTGCCAAAGTACTATGGTAACGTGTGATGCCAGGGTGGAGTGCAACTATGGGGCAGAAACCCAGCCCAGCTCTTTTCTCCCACAATCTGCACGAGACTACAGATCAGACTGCACAGAGGAGCTGGAAGTAAATTCACCTTGCTGATTTGTTTTCTGTACCCAGCATCCCTGGTCAATATACTACTCACCCTGGTCTAATTTCTTCAATATCTGGAACCAGATTGAGAAATTCATTTTTTCCTGCTCGGGCCAAATAGGGTGTTTCCACAGCTGGGACAATCTGAAACTGTTCAAATTCTGGACAAGGACTAGAGGCCCGGGAATTAGCTTCTGGGGTCCTTTAAAAGAGAGAGGTTAAGAAGAAGGGGTAACAAGTTTCAGTTAAGGTCAAGGTGTGTTGTGTACACCATGTCACCAGGACAAACAAAATGCCACTCCCTGAACACCAGTTGCAAACTTCAGTTTCAGAGAGCTCAGTCAAGAAGATAAGATGGTGTCAGAAAGTAAATTCTGAATTCTCTTGGTGCCATCCTTCAGAAATTACAAAAGGAGGCTTGGGGCCTATAGCACAGTGGTTATGGCGCCAGCCACATACACCGAGGCTGGCAGGTTCGAACCTGGCCCAGGCCAGCTAAACAACAATGACAACTGCAACCAAAAATAGCCAGGCGTTGTGGTGGGCTCCTATAGTCCCAGCTACTTGGGAGCCTGAGGTAAGAGAATTGCTTAAGCCCAAGAGTCTGAGATTGCTGTGAGCTGTGATGCCATGGCACTCTACCCAGGGCGACATAGTGAGACTCTGTCTCCAAAAAAAAAAAAATTTACAAAAGGAAACTGCTCACTGTGACCATCGAGACACACAGTCTCTCTTCCTATTTTAAAGCCCTCTGAACACAGGTATCTGGAATATGAGCTCTTATTTCTTTTAAGTTTCTTCTCAGTCCCATGCCCACACAGAGGGCAGTGGCTCTAAAAGCGTGTGGTCCCCGACTAGCAGCGTCACACTGGTTCACGTGGGAAACTGTTAGAAATTCAAACCATAGACTTCAACCCTGCAGAACAGGAAACCCCAGGTGGGGTTTAGCTGCCTTCCCTGTAACAGGCGCCCCAGGGGATCTGGGTATGCGGTAGAGTTAGCCAAGGCCTCAGGGAGCCGTACAGAAGGCAAACTGCTGGCAGGCTGTGCGGAGCAGAACTGGACCATGGACCTGGACCAGAGCTGCGTGAGATACCTGCATCACAGGCATCTCGGTAGAGCATGTTAGCCAAATTAACTGTAGTTCACTGATTCTAAAAGCCTGCTTTTGATACTTTACCAGTTCTTAAATCGGGATGCCTCTTATAATTGCCAACACGTCAAATTCGGTTTGTGGCACTTTTTCTTTCTAGCGGCACATAAAATGATCAATTACCTGGTTGTGTTATTTTCTCAAGCTGTTTTTGCCTGTGTCAGTGTTATACAGTAATATAGACAGATGAGTGATAACCAAGTAGGTTTTGACAGGTGAGCATAATAAATGGAGATGCACAGAAGTTAAGGGTACATTGCAAAGAGCGGAGTAAGATGATGAATCATGGCTTGGCGCCTATAGCTCAGCAGCTAGGGTGTTGGCCACATACACAGGGGCTGGCGGGTTTGAACCCACCTACCAAATAAACAATGACAACTACGACAAAAAAACAGCCAGGCATTGTGGTGGGCACCTGTTGTCCCAGCTACTTGGAAGGCTGAGGAAAGAGAATCGTTTAAGCCCAAGAGTTAGAGGTCGCTGTGAGCTGTGAAGCCACAGTACTCTACTGAGGGTGACATACTGCAATCTAAGGTAAACTTGTCTTTACTTTTCTCATTTCTTTTTTTTTTTTTGAGAGGGAGCCTCAAGCTATCCCCCTGGGTAGAGTGCCATGGCATCACAGCTCAGAGCAACCTCCAACTCCTGGGCTCAAGCGAGTCTCCTGCCTCTGCCTCCCAAGTAGCTGGGACCACAGGCGCCCGCCACAACGCCCGGCTATTTTTTGGTTGCAGCCATCATTGTTGTTTGGTGGGCCAGGCTGGGGATTCAAATCCGCCACCTTAGGTGTACGTGGCTGGCACCTTAGCCGATTAAGCCACAGGTGCCGAGCCTACTTTTCTCATTTCTATGTTTTGGTGTACCGTCAAAACATTTCTTTCAAAGTACTTTCTTTTTTTTTTTTTTTTGACAGAGCATCAAGCTGCCACCCTGGGTAGAGTACTGTAGTGTCACAGCTCACAGCAACCTCAAACTCTTGGGATTAATTCTCTTGCCTCAGCCTCCCAAGTAGCTGGGACCTATAGGCACCCACCACAACACCAGGCTATTTTTTGGTGGTAGTCGTCATTATTGTTTGGTGGGTCCAGGCTGGATTCGAACCTGCCAGCTCTAGTGTATTTGGCTGGTACTTGAGCCGCTTGAGCTACATGAGCCGAGACTCTTACAAAGTACTTACTTTTTTTTTTTTTTTGGTTGCAGCCATCATTTTTGTTTGACAGGCCCAGGCTGGATTCGAACCTGCCACCTTAGGTGTATGTGGCTGGCGCCTTAGCCACTTGAGCCACAGGTGCCGAGCCTCAAAGTACTTTCAAAATATTTTTCCCAGTATGGGATTTCCCATGTCTGGTACTATGACGAGGGAGACAAGCAGGTGCAGGAAGGGAGGACAAAGTGAATGGAAAGAGAATAAGAAATGGAGGAGTCAAGGAGGGAGGCAGACACATCTAGTCACTCTGTCGTCCAAGGGAGACACTCACGCATTTCTGAATGCTGCCCAAGGGGGCAGTGCTGCCCACAGTTGAGAACCACTGAGTTAGAGGAAGATCAAGGTTTTCTTTCTTTTTCTTTTTTTGAGACAGAGTCTCACTATGTCACCCTGGGTAGAGTGTTGTGGTGTCACAGCTCACAGCAACCTCAAACTCTTGGGCTTAAGAGATTCTCTTGCCTCAGTCTCCCCAGTAGCTGGGACTACAGGCGCCTGCCACAATGCCTGGCTATTTTTTTATTGCACTTGCCATTGTTGTGTACCAGGCCCAGGCTGGGTTCGAATCTGCCAGCCTGGGTATATGTGGCTGGTGCCCTAGCCACTGAGCTATAGGCACTGCCCAAGGTTTTCTTTCTTAATTTAAAAATATTAAGTTGGTACAAATGTTTTATTACTTGGACATCTATTATAATGCTTAAGTTGGAGCTTAAGTGTGCCCATCATCTGAATAGTGTTCACTGTACCAACAGGTTAAGCTTTTACCTCCCCACCTTTGGTTGCCAGGCCCATCACATCTCTGTGCCCTCCCATTAGCTCTCGTTATTAGACAGTACGTGTGGTGTTTGTTTTTCCATTCCTCACATACTTTACTTAGGATAACAGTCTCTAGTTCCAACCAGATTACTGCAAAAGATATTATTTCATTCCTTTTTATGGCTGAGTAGAATACTATAGTGTGTGTATATATAAATATATATGCCATATTTTCTTTTCTTTCATTCTTCTTTTTTTTTTTTTTTTTTTGAGAGTGTCTCACTCTGTTGCCCTGGGTAGAGTGCTGTGATATCACATCTCGCAGCAACCTCAAACTCCTGGGTTTAAGTGATCCTCTTGCTTCAACTTCCCAAATAGCTGGGACTAGAGGTGCCCTGGCTGTTTTTAGATATGGAGTCTTGCTTTTGCTTAGGCTGGTCTTGAACTCCTGAGCTCAAGCAATCTATCTGCCTTGGCCTCCAGAGTGTTGGGATTATAGGCATGAGCCCAGCTATGGCACATTTTCTTAATCTATTCATGGAAGGCTGTTTTTTTTTTTTGAGACAGAGCCTCAAGCTGTCCCCCTGGGTAGAGTGCTATGGCTTCACTGCTCATAGCAACCTCCAACTCCTGGGCTCAAGCGAGTCTCCTGTCTCAGCCTCCCAAGTAGCTGGGACCATAGGCGTCTGGCTATTTTTTGGTTGCAGCCATTATTGTTTGGCGGTCCTGGGCTGGATTCAAACCCACCACCTTAGGTGTATGTGGCTGGCACCTTAGCCCCTTGAGCCACAGGTGCCAAGCCGGAAGGCTGATTTTTTTCCTTTTTTTTTTTTTTTGGCTGAGGCGGGGTTTGAACCCGTCACCTCCAGCATACGGGGCTGGTGCCCTACCCTTTTGAGCCACAGGCGCCACCCAACAGTATTTTATTTTATTTTTTTTTGCAATTTTTGGCCAGGGTGGGTTTGAACCCACCACCTTCGGTATATGGGGCCGGCACCCTACTTTTTTGAGCGACAGGCACCATCCTTCCTTAATTCTTAAATTAGCTTCTCATCCAGGTACTTACTTCTGATCCAAGGAGTTGCTCCTGGATTCTACCAGAGAGGGGCAGGTGGAGGAGGGAGTCAGAGTAGCACTGCTAAAACTGGACTCTGAGGGGTCCCGTCCAATTGGGGAGGTATCAGACAGCTGGAAGCAAACACAACACAGCTAATGAGACAAAAACTGCTTCTGCAATCGGAGTTGTGATGACTGCTGCCTCGCATTCACAGCTCTCCTGTTTCAGAGGGTCATTCAATAAAATAAGCCTACATAAACAATTATTATTTGTCCATAAAAAAAGAGAAAAAAAATTTTTTTAAGAGACAGACTTTCACTTTATGGCCCTCGGTAGAGTACCTTGGCGTCACAGCTCACAGCAACCTCCAGCTTTTGGGCTTAGGCGATTCTCTTGACTCAGCTCCAAGTAGCTGGGACTACAGATGCCTGCCACAACGCCTGGCTATTTTTTTGTTGCAGTTTGTCCGGGGCTGGGTTTGAACCCACCACCCTTGGTTTATGGGGCTGGTGCCTTTACCCCCTGAGGTGCAGGCATGGCCCAAGAGAAAACTTTTTAAAAACAAAGAAAATAAGCCTCTAAATATTTTATGGCTTGAGGGCTCCAGTAGGAATCAAGACATGTAGGAAGAGGCAAGTCTGGCTTTTTATGATGTTACTTCCCTCCTGCATTAATTAAATAGTCTTACATATGCATGCCAACCAGGCATTGCTCTAAGAATGTGGCAGAGGCCCTGCCCTCCTGGCAGCTTAAGATAGACAATTACCCACTCAGAAGCACTTTAAAAAGCCTCTAGTAGTGATAAGCGCTGCAGTAAAAAGCAAAGCAGGGAGTTGGGTGAGTAGAAGGTGTCAGAGCCATCAGCTTTATATTAGGAGGCCAGGGAAGTCCACTCCAAGGAGTCACCATTTGAGCAAAAAAATCAAAGAGGTAAGAGCACCAATCATAGGCTGTCTGGAAGGCTATTCCAGGCAAAGGGGCGGCAAGTGTGCAGAGAGCCAAGGAGGAAAGGGCAGCTGGCTGGAATCCAGTGAGTGACACAGACATTCTCTGATGAACTGGTTTGTTGAAGGTAACAGAAGTTTATGCCACTAAGAACCTTAGGAATCCCTTTGCCCTGGCAGAGAATAATATACCATCTTCCTATAGAACATTCTTTCCCAAAGGAGAAGGGACAATGTTTCCATGTGATAATCTTTCTAAGAGACACAGCAAAATACTTTCACCTTCAAAAGTCAGTGTTCTGGCTCGGCACCTGCGGCTCAATTGGCTAAGGTGCCAGCCAAGTACACCTAAGGTGGCGGGTTCGAATCCCCAGCCCGGCCCCGCCAAAACAACAATGATGGCTGCAACCAAAAAATGGCCGGGCGTTGTGGCGGGCGCCTGTGGTCCCAGCTACTTGGGAGTCAGAGGCAGGAGACTCGCTTGAGCCCAGGAGTTGGAGATTGCTATGAGCTGTGATGCCATGGCACTCTACCCAGGGGGACAGCTTGAGGCTCCGTCTCAAAAAAAAAAAAAAAAGTCAGTGTTCTGGGGGTGGTGCCTGTGGCTCAGTGAGTAAGGAGCTGGCCCCAAGGTGGTGGGTTCAAACCCGGCCCCAGCCAAACTGCAACAAAAAAATAGCCAGGTGTTGCAGCGGGCACCTGTAGTCCCAGCTACTCAGGAGGCTAAGGCAAGAGAATCACCTACGCCCAGGAGTTGGAGGTTGCTGTGAGCTGTGACCCCATGGCACTCTGGGTGATAAAGCAAGACTCTGTCTCAAAAAAAAAAAAAAAAAAAAAAAAAAGTCAGTGTTCTGATGCTAAAAAACGAGAATATTCAGAATAAATACTAGAGCAGTACGTCATAATGAGAGAGGATACCCGAGAAGGGTGAGGTCTAGGACAACAGTTCTTCTCAAGGAGACCACAAGGATATACCTGTGGGGTCCTCTCTATGGTGACTCAGCTCTTAGGAATTTGTAGACTTAACTTCCTAGAACTTGGAAATCTCCAAGTTCTGTGAAATCCTGTAGTTCTATAGGGGCTGGAATAGCATCTCCCACGTGATTCAAACTGGCCAATGAGAAGGGTACCTGTGGGGTGGAACTTTTTGACTGTCGATAAAAAGGGAAAGACCAAGCCAGTTGGGGAGCTCGGCCATTTGGAAATCTTTTAAGCTGTAAGCTCCCAGCCCTTCCTCTTCATTGGGCCTCGTCTTCCTGCAAAAATAAATCTTTAAATACAATGCTGTGCCCATCACAAGCCACCTAAAAGCAGCATAACCTAGAAGCAGGACATCTGGGCTGCTGTAAAACTCAGTCACCAATATGCTGACCAAAATTACAGCTGTGATGTGCTCACCTTACAGTCACTGATGCTACTGTGCACTTGGTTGAATTCTCTGTTGAACGTGTGGGTGAGAAGTTGCAGGCACTAGAAAAGAGAGAGACAGATGTAAAGGCTGGGCGCCATGGCTCAACCTGTAACCCTAGCACTCTGGGAGGCTGACCAGGGAGGATCACTTAAGATCTGGAATTTAAGACCTGCCTGAGCAATATAGCAGATCCTACCTCTACAAAAACCAGAAAACTTAGCTGAGCATAGGAGCTCATGCCTATAGCCTCAGCTACACAGGAGGCTGAGATAGGAGGATCACTTGAGTCTGGGAGTATGAAACCATAGGCTGTGATGACCCCACTGCTCTCTAGCCTGCCGCAAGAGAGCGAGACTCTGCCCTGCCCCCCCCAAAAAGGCTCAGTGCCCGAAGCTCAGGGAGTAGGACACCAGCCACATAAAACCAAGGCTGGCAGGTTTGAGCCCAGACCAGGCCTGCTAAACAACAATGACAACCACGACCAAAAAATAGCTGGGCGTTGTGGTGGGCACATGTACTCCCAGCTACCAGGGAGCCTGAGGCAAGAGAATCTCTTAAGCCCAAGAGTTTGAGGTTGCTGTGAGCTGTGATGCCACAGCACTCTACCAAGGGTGACATAGTGAAACTCTCCCAAAAAACAAAAAGAGAAGGCCTGACACAGTGGCTCACGCCTGTAATCATAGCACTCTGGGAGGCCAAAGTGGGTGGACTGCTTGGGCTCAGGAGTTAGAGACCAGCCTGAACAAGAGTGAGACCCAGTCTCTACTAAAAATAGAAAAAACAGCTTGGGGTTGTGGCTCCCACTTGCAATCCCAGCTACTCAGGAAGCTCAGGCAAGAGGATCTCTTGAGCCCAGGAGTTTGAGGTTGCTGTGAGCTATGATGATGCCAAGACACTCTAATCAGGGCGAGAAAATGAGACTCTATCTAAAAAAAAAAAAAAAAGAAAGAAAGAAAATGAAAAAGGAGAGAAGTGTAAATTGAACATTATAGAAAATGCTTTTTCAGTGGCTAAACCAAGCCTTAGATGCAAGAAATAACATGCCTAAAACCCACAATGGAGCTCAGGCGCTGCTCTAAAAGCTCTAGAAATTAACTGTCACATATAGTGAGGAAAGTCCAGCATATGTCTAATAAAAACAATAAAACAAGTGGTCAAAAAAGCCACCTTCACACAATTGTAAGAGGGACTTTATCTATCCAATTAGTGTGACATAATTCTGTATACCCTCAGTGAATCCTAAACAACAAAAAAAGCCACTCTCAAGACTAGACTACAAAAGTGAATTACTACCAGCACTCATAGTTTCAAAGTACTTAAAAATGTAGTGACTCATGCCTGTAATCCTAGCACTCTGGGAGGTGGAGGTGGGTGGATTGCCTGAGCTCAGGAGTTTGAGACCAGCCTGAGCCAGAGAGAGACCCCGTCTCTAAGACTAGCTGGGCATTGTGGTGGGTACCTGTATTCCCAGCTACTCGGGTGGCTGAGGTGAGATAACTGCTTAAGCCCAAGAGTTTGAAGTTGCTGTGAGTTGTGACACCGTATCACTCTACTGACGGCAACAAATTGAGACTCTGTCTTCAAAAAAAACAAAAGATTCTTCCAGATTGTCCAGGTTGAACTTGAACTCCTGTGCTCAAGAGATCCTCCTGCTGCTACCTCTCAAGTAGGTAGGAACACAGTTATATGCCCCATACCTGGTTACCCCATTAATTCTCAATTCACTCTGGTGCTAAATGATATGAAGACTTCTAGAGGGATATATTTTCCTAAATAAACTAAAAGACTATTGGATTATGAAAACATGCCATTTTTACATTTTCTTTCCAGCCAGGTGACTGGAAATCCACACCTGTGGATCACCCCCAGCAAGCTCTCTGCCTTCTCCTGTGTCCAGGCAGATTCTCCTTCCTCTTCACCCCACATACCTCTGCCTTCTTTAAAAAGCCTTTATCATGTCTCATCAGTCAGTCTACCTCTTTTTTTCTTTTTTTTGAGACAGAGTCTCACTCTGTCACCCTCAGTAGGGTGCCGTTGCGTCACAGCTCACAGCAACCTCCAACTCCTGGGCTTAGGTGATTCTCTTGCCTCAGCCTCCCAAGTAGCTGGACTACAGGTGCCTGCCACAATGCCCAGCTCAGTCAGCCTACCTCTTTACCACCAACCCATTCCTCTTATTATTGCCAGAGACATCTTTCTAAAACACAGATACCTGCTTAAAGTATTAAAGAGTTGACTCCCAGGTCAACTCTAACTCTTCAGCACAGGGCACGAGACCGTCACCCCATCTCCTGCGCGTGTCCCACATGCATTCCCCGAGGCCGCCCCGGCAGGACATTCCTGGCTCTTCCTCTGAACCCCTTTAAGGCTGGCTCACAAGCCCCTCATTCAGAGGCCTCTCTTTTGGCTCCCCTCCCACAGCATCCAAGACACATACCTCTTGCTTGTCACCCACTACTCTGTAAGCGTGTTAGGGGTAGAAACTGAGTTCTTACTTCTATTTCTATATTCACCACGTTATCACAAGCCTTGAAACAGAGAAGGCAGCTCACACAGCATCTTGGCAAAATGCTTAGCAAAGAGGAAGGGATCCCAACCTTGGTAGCCAGCTCTTTCTCTCTATCCACCAGGCTTTCGATGTCTGCTGAGTCGTAGCCACTGCTCTCACTGGGTGTGACAGCACTTTCAAAGGTGGTGGTTGAGATCTGAGAGGAGATGCTGGTAGAGGTGCTGAGGGTCCCGCTGCTGAGGCTGGGGGACAATGAGTCACTCATGGATTTGGGGATGCTGTCACCAAGTCTCTCACGCAGCAGCAGGAAGTGGCGGGTTTTCTCTACCTGAGAAGATCAACACCATTCCCTCAGCAAATACAAAGCTCATTTAGCTCTCAATCACAATGGAAAACTAAAAAGCCACAATCATATAGAGAAGGTGGGTACAAGACTGACACTTTGGGAACGGTGCCCAAGAGGTCTTGCATTTGGGCATCTCCTGCCTTGGATACCTCATGTAGGAGTTCCAGCTTCTCCAGCTCCCACTGGTGCTCCAAAATGAGGCTATCTCCGCGGGGCCTCCAGCCTGCTAAGTTCTCCTCTCCCCGCACATATGCCACTGATGTATCTAAGACTTTTCTTCTCCTCCTTTGCATGCCTAAGACAAGAAGAAGTGATTCTCTTTGTTGTCGAGAGTAATTCAATTTCAACATCAAGACAAAACAGATTAACAGGCCAGGTGCTATGGCTCATGTTTATAACCCTAGAACTCTGGGAGGCCACGGCAAGAGGATTGCTTAGGATCAGGAGTTCAAGACCAGCCCAAGCATGAGCAAGACCTGTCTCTAATAGAAAACTTAGGTGTGGTGGTGCACTCCTGTTATCCCGGCTACTCAGGAGCCTGAGGCAGGAGGAGCACTTGAGCTTAAGAGTTAAGAGGTTGCTGGGAGCTATGACAACTATGATGATGCCACTGCACTCTATTCCAGGTGACAGAGTGAGACCATCTCACTCTGCAGTGGCTAGTCTCAGACACACAGACACAATCATATTGTACTACAACTGCAAACTTCTGGGCTCAAGCAATACTCCCACTTCTCCTCAAAGTAGCTGGAACAACAGGCGTAAACCACCACATTTGGCCTAATTGAAATTCTTTTTTTTTTTTTCTTGAGACAGAGTCTCACTTGGTCATCCTCCATAGATGATGTGGCATCAGAGCTCACAGCAATCTCAACCTTTTGGACTCAAACGATTCTCTTGCCTAAGCCTCCCCAGTAGCTGGGACTACAGGCACCGACCATAATGCCTGGCTATTTTTAGAGACAACGGGTATTGCTATTGCTCAGGTTGGTCTTGAACCTATGAGTTCAGGCAACCCACTTGCCTCAGTCACCCATAGTGCTAGGATTATAGGTGTCAGCCACCACACCTGGCTAAATTGAAATTCTTATACATTAAAAAAAAAAAAAAGAAAAGAAATTCTTATACATAGCAAACTAAGACAGCTTGGTCTAAAAGATATATCAGACTTTATTTTTATTTTATTATATATATACATATATATATATATATTTTTTTTTTTTTTTTTTGAGACAGAGTCTCACTATGTTGCCCTGGGTAGAGTGCTGTGGCATCACAGCTCACAGCAACCTCAAACTCTTGGGCTTACACCAGCGGTTCTCAACCTGTGGGTCGTGACCCACAGGAACTGTATTAAAGGGTCATGGCATTAAAAAGGTTGAGAACCACTGGTTAAGTGATTCTCTTGCCTCAACCTCCCAAGTAGCTGGGACCACAGGCGCCTGCCACAACGCCTGGCTATTTTTTGTTGTAGTTGTTATTGTTGTTTAGCTGACCTGGGTTGGATTCAAACATACCACCCTTGGTGTACGTGGGTGGTACCGTAACCACTGTGCTATGGGTGCTGAGCCTATATCAGACTTCATTAATAAAAATTCATGTGGCTCGGTGTCTGTGGCTCAAGTGGCTAACCCACCTGAGCCGGCAAGTCTGAATCCAGCCCAGGCCCACCAAACAACAATGATGGCTGCAACCAAAAAATAGCTGGGCATGTGGCAGATGCCTGTAGTCCCAGCTACTTGGGAGGCAGAGGCAGAAGACTTGCTTGAGCCCAGGAGTTGGAGGTTGCTGTGAGCTGTGATGCCACTGCACTCTACCCAGGGCAATAGCTTGAGGCTCTGTCTCAAAAAAAAAAAAAAAATTAAAAAAAATAATAAAAATTCATGCCTTTCCCTAAAGCAACTTGGTAAACTTTTTTAAAAAGTTGAATATTTTATTCTTTAATAATTTTAAGGATTTCAATGCAACTTGAGAAAATCCTAAAGCTATTATGTCAAGTGAAAATATAGATATTTAATAGTTTGTGTATACTATGATTCCAAACAGATAAAAATACAGCCCTAAGAAAAAAGTGGGAAGGGACTACACACACTTGTACATACTTAGTAGTTCAGAGGATGACAGACAGGTGGCTTTAGCTCCTACCATTTCATTTATTATTTATTTATTTATTGTCTCACTCTATTACCTGGGTGGAGTACTGTGGCGTCATAACTCACAGCAACCTCAAACTTTTGGCCTCAAGTGATCCTCCTGCCTCAGCACCCTGAGTAGCTGAGACTATAGGTGCCTGCCACAATGCCTGACTAGGTTTTTTCTTTTTTTACTAGAGATGTGGTCTCGCTCTTGTTCAGGCTGGTCTTGAATTCCTTAACCCAAGTAATCCACACGCCCACACTCCTCAGCCTCCCAGAGTGCTAAGATTAGAGGCGGAGGCCACTGTGCCCAGCCTTACGAAGTTTTCTAAACCAAATTCAGTTTGATAGAATTTTTATAACCATACTGTGCATCATAAACCAAGTAATTTTGCAACTCTAAAAAGGTAACTCCCACCACCACTATCACTATCATCAAACTAGTTTGCAAAACACACACATGGTTTCTAAAAGATTTTATAAATACCCCACATGGGTACACACTCCAATTTTTTTATGTACATAAGCAGAGATAATGATGATTTCCCCTCTCCACAAGTGCTTACCTGGACTACCTGTATCTGCCATTTTGCATAAGCTGAGTTCATAAATGCCAGTGACACGATTTCTATTTGAAGAAGAAAAAAACAATTGCTTAATCTCTTATAGCCCCCAAAGAGGAAATTCTCAATTTTCCTTCTTTAAAATACTGTCTCCTCTGTAGGGATTGCAATGCCCCCTCAAATAATCATAGGCATTTCTCACTATCTCCCTTCTTCTCCTGCTTGGAAGTTGCACATCTTTTGCGACCTTCATTTCAATCTACTAAACGCTGCTATTTCCACAGGATGAACAGAATGATAAACTAGAGAAATTACAATCCCAACAGGAAAACTAAAAATTTGTCTTTTCTTACCATAAGAGAGCAGAAATAAGGAGAAAAAAAATCTGACTAGAATAAAATAATGAACAATAAATTCTGGGGACTGTGAGTAGAGGGGATACTGACCCTTCTATTGATAATACTTATTTTACTTTTAAAAGCTGGGTGTGACATATAAGCATTCACTGTGTTATTCTTAATATATTTTTATACACCTTAAATATGCACAATAAATCTAAAAAAGAATGGCAATCTTTTCAAAAGGATGACATTTAAAAGAACATTTGGGGTGGCACTTGTGGCTCAAAAGGGTAGGGCGCCAGCCCCATATGCCGGAGGTGGCAGGTTCAAAACCAGCCCTGGCCAAAAGAAAAGAACATTCAGGGCAGTGCCTGTGGCTCAAAGGAGTAGGGCACAGGCCCCATATGCCAGAGGTGGAAGGTTCAAACCCAGCTCTGCCCAAAAAAACTAAAAAAAAAAAGAAAAAAAAAGAACATTCAGTCCTTGCAAAATTGTTTTGAAAGTATTCATGATATAATATTCCTTCCTTCCTTCACTAACTCATCTATCCATGCATATTTTATTAAATGCCAGCATATAAGCCCCTGCATTCCAAGTAACAGTTTCCAAAATGGTTACACACTGTAGTCTGTGAAGTGGTAAGATACATAAGGATTCGATTCCATTGTCCTGGGCAAACAATCTAGAAGCTGATTTGTCTCACTTACGAGTCAGGTGACTTTGAGTAGCCACTGCCAAAGAGGCTGCGCAGGGAGCGTGGAGGTGAGATCTTGGCATCTCGGGAATAGAAGACCATGCAGATGTCCTTGGTGATGACAGCGGGCTGGATGCAATGATCCAGCTGAAAGCAGACAGGGGTGGGCGCTGATTAATTATAGGCAGGTTACCCATGACTGGAGTCTGTGCATGTTAGGAAAGCTAACCTAGATGGGGGGACTGGCAGAGTCAGCTCTCCCGATTATTTCAGCAGTGACTCACTGAATAACATATGCGACAGCAGGTGGTATTCTTTACAGATGGGTGCACTGATTTCTCTCTGAGGTAAATGCTATTCTTACTGCTAACAGATGAGGAAACTGAGGCACAGAGAACTTGTCCAAGGACCTAGGGGAAACAAGTAGTAGCACAGGGATTTGAACGTAGAAAGGCTGGTTCTAGGGTCTGCACTGTCAACCACAGCTAGGCTGCATCCATAACCACAAAAACAAGAAGTGAAGTTTTCTTAAAAATTATTCATTCTGGTCAGGTACAGTAGCCTATGCTGTAACCCTAGCCCTCTGGGAGCCAAGGTGGGTGGATTGCCCCAGCTCAGGAATGGGAGACCAGTCTGAGCAACAGCAAGACCCTATCTCTACTAAAAATAGACAAAAATAGCCAGGCAGTGGGGTTAGTACCTGTAGTCCCTGCTACTTGGGAGGCTGAGGCAAGAGGATCTCTTGTGCCCAAGAATTTGAGGTTGCTGTGAGCTGTGATGATGTCACAACATTTTACCCAGGAGGACAAAGTGAGACTCTGTCTCAAAAAACAAAACAAAACAGGGCTCGGTGCCTGAGGCACAGTGGTTATGGCAGGTTTGAAACCAGCCTGGAACCAGCTAAAGAACAATGACAACTACAACCAAAAAAATAGCTGGGCATTGTGGCAGGTGCCTGTAGTCCCAGCTACTTGGGAGGCTGAGGCAAGAGAATCTCTTAAGCCCAAGAGTTTGAGGTTGCTGTGAGCTGTGATGCCACAGTACTCTACCAAGGGTGACATAATGAGACTTTGTCTCAAAAAAAAAAAAAAAAAATCAGGCTCAGCACCTGTGGCTCAATCGGTTAGGGTGCCAGCCACATACACCTAGGGTGGCGGGTTCGAGTCCCCAGCCCGGGCCCGCCAGACAACAGTGATGGCTGCAACCAAGAAAAAAAAAATGGCCGGGTGTTGTGGCGGGTGCCTGTGGTCCCAGCTGCTTGGGAGGCGGAGGCAGGAGACTCGCTTGAGCCCCAGGAGTTGGAGGTTGCTGTGAGCTGTGATGCCATGACACTCTACACAGGGAGATAGCTTGAGGCTCTGTCTCAAAAAACAAAAAAACAAAAAACGGGAGTTGGGGGTGTCTGAGTGTGGTGGCTCCCCCCTATAATCCTAACACTCTGGGAGGCCAAGGTAGGTGGACAGCCCAAGCAAGTGCAAGATCCCCTCTCTAAAAAATAGCTGGGCATTGTGGCAAGCGCCAGTAGTCCTAGCTACTCAGGAAGCTGAGACAAGATAATTGCTTGAGCCCAAGAGTTTTTGGTGGCTGTGAGCTGTAACAACACAGCACTCTCCCAAATGCAACAAAGTGAGACTCTGTCTCCAAAAAAAGAAAATAAAGAGAAAGAAGAGAGAAACCACACATTCTTTTAGGCCAAGGCAAGAGGATTGATGCCAGGAGTTCAAGACTAGTTGGGCAAGAGTAAGACCCTGTCTCTACCAAAATAGAAAAAATTAGACAGGCATGGTGGTGTGGGGCCATAGTTCTTGCTACTACTTGGGAGGTTGAGGCAACAGGATCATTTGAGTCCAGGAGTTTAAGGCTACAGTGAGCTATGATGATGCCACTAGGCAACTGAGGGAGAATCTGCTACCCCACAAATACAAATCAAAGAATGGTGGTTAAGCTAGTAAATCTGCTAATAAAAACCAAGTGACTTTTTTTTTTTTTTTTTTTTTGAGACGGAGCCTCAAGCTATCCCCCTGGGTAGAGTGCCATGGCATCACAGCTCATAGCAACCTCTAACTCATGGGCTCAAGCGAGTTTCCTGCCTCTGCCTCCCAAGTAGCTGGGACCACAGGCGCCCGCCACAATGCCCAGCCATTTTTTTTTTGGTTGCAGCCGTCATTGTTGTTTGGCGGGCCCAGGCTGTGGATTCGAACCCGCCACCTTAGGTGTACATGGCTGGCGCCTTAGCCGATTGAGCCACAGGCGCCGAGCCCCAAGTGACTTTTTGAATGAATAGAGCCCAGGAACAGAACCTTATGTAATCAGAAGAGTCAGCAAAGTATAAAATAAATATGATAAAGATGTGCTGGGAAAAACACAAAGCAAGTCCAATCTTCGCTGACCATCTCCTGCTATCACCTGCCCACTGCTCAGGGCTGGCTGCTTGCAGCAACTGGAGTTCTGAGTCTCCTTACCTCCAGGTAGGCCGACAAGGTCATGTAGATCTTTTCTCCATAAGGTGTCACTCGGTTCAGAAGAAGGGAGTTATGTAGAGAGCTGTCCCACACAGCCTCAAAGCGGTAGAAGGTCCTGAGGTCAGAAAGACAAGAGGGAGTCATCCAGAAGCAACTGAAGTTACCTGAGTCCAGGCACGTCACTGCCAGTAATCCTGAAGAACCCTGTGTCAACCACCCAACACTGTCAATTTATCAAAACACTAACAGGGACCCTAGAAGGAGAAACAGTAGGTCCTCTTGCCCCTGTCCATGTTTAAGGAGCACTTAGTAGTGTTGGTTTTTGGTTTTTTTTTTTGACAAGCCTGACTCTGACTATAAACACAAAAATGGTGAGGTCATTCAAGTTAAGATGAAGAACAGGATAACTGAGTGTTGACAGAAACTGAAAGAGGAAAGATTTTGTTAAGTCATCCTGTCAATTAACGAAGATAGCAAGAAGCAAATGCCCAGTAATTTGTAACCTTTGGTCTTCATATCACAAGAGAAGTTAAACATAACATGATCCAGTGCCACTGAGCATCACGAATGTCAAATACAGCTGGGAGAATTAATGGTGCAAATAGGCAGAAGAACTGAAGCACAGAAAGACTTGTTAAACGTTTTCCTTTTTTGAGACAGGGTCTTGCTCTGTTGCCTGGGCTAGAGTGTCATTATACCTCGATGCAAACTCAAACTCCTGGGGTCCAGTGGTCTTCCTGCCTCAGCCTCCGGAGTAGCTGGACTACAGGTATATGTCACCACACCTGGCTAATTTTTAAATTTTCTGTAGAGATGGGATCTCTCTATTGTTGTGACTGGACTCAAACTCCTGGGCTCAAGCGATCCTCCTGCCTCAGCCTCCCAAACTGCTAGTATTATAGGTGTGAGCCACTAGGTACAGGCTTAGAGCTTTGTTTTAAATTAAAAGAACATAAGGTTATTCTTAGCTGATATTTCAGTAAAATAAAATGGTATTTTTAACATCAGAGCCAGCCAAGTACCATTTGCTAATTTTCTTTTTTTGAGGTTTTTGCCTGGGGCTAGGTTTGAACCCACCACCCCTGGCATATGGGGCTGGTGCCCTACTCCTTTGAGTCACAGGCACCACCCAACCATTTGCTAATTTTCAAAAAAAGCCTTTTCAAAATCAGTTTTAAAGAGTTTAATCTTTAAAACTAGAAGCTTAATTTAATAGCTACCCAAACTGTTTTTACAGTTGTTCTACTATCATTTTTTCCCCTACTGGTAAAATACCATAAGCCCTATTTAAACTTCTCAGTTCAGCAAGTCTCATACGAAATGCTGCACTTAGTTCAATGGCAGTTTGCAGATCAACTCCAAACTCTACCCCACCCTTCCCTACTCAGACCCCATGAACAAGCATAGGGTAGATGCCTCTTCTAGATTTCCAATGTTGAAAAGCAGACAGATCCTCTCTCTAAACACATCCCTGTGTTTCTTCCTCCAGAAACCATCAACAGAAAAAACAATACATTTCTGAGAGTGAACTCTGTGATCACACCTCATCTTCCAAGTGCCAGTGTGTGAGATCTGATCATTTCACTTTGTAGCTGCTTCTAGAACTGAGTCTTCATCAAATACCTGTTAGTCTCTAAATGTCTAACTTTTGAAAAAATTCTCTATAAAGACACTGAATACAGAGACAACCAACAAGACCAGGAAACCAAGTGGCGCATGCGGCAACGGACACGACGGCCTCTGCCTTTCTACAGCGCCTGGGCTCCACAGGCACAGCAGAAAACCCTTCACACATCCACAGCGCTGTTTGGAGCAAATCTTAATTTTCCTTTGGCTTAAGGCAAATTTTAATACTGGGTGATGATATCTACTACTTCAGAAGCCACTTGAAAACTCTACCCCAGGGGTCCTCAAACTTTTTAAAGAAGGGGCCAGTTCACTGTCCCTCAGACCATTGGAGGGCCAGACTGCAGGCCCTGGGACAAGTCGGCTGCTAAGCAGGACAGGCAGCGACGGCAAAAACACCCGGCAGGCCGGATAAATGTCTTTGGTGGGCTGCATGTGGCCCGTGGGCTGTAGTTTGAGGACACCTGCTCTACCCCCTCAAGAGCTGCCCTTCTGTTGTGTGCCTGCTTTTGTCAAAGTACCTAGAACAGGTGCATTGGGGCAGAGGGCTGGATACACCTGCGCTAACATGAAACAACCTCATCCCCTTCTGAGAGGTAGGGCATTTATGACGTTGGTCGTATTAGGCAGAAATTTCTATTACTGCCTGTGATTGATGATTAAATTCCAAACCATAACTTAGCCACTGCTGAGGTTTCATAACCCATTCTTTCAAATGAGGTGAATGTTTTGAACTTGTCTAAGAAAGACTAACTTTTCTGTTTTCAGGTTAAGTTTTCACTTAACCTAAAGAGAAAATATCACTGCCAGAAACCTAGTTAATGTGAAATTTTTTTTTTTTTTTTTTGAGACAGAGCCTCAAGCTATCCCCCTGGGTAGAGTGCCATGGCATCACAGCTCATAGCAACCTCCAATTCCTGGGCTCAAGCGAGTCTCCTGTCTCCGCCTCCCAAGTAGCTGGGACCACAGGCGCCCGCCACAACACCCAGCCATTTTTTGGTTGCAGCCATCATTGTTGTTTGGCAGGCCGGGCTGGGGATTCGAACCCACCACCTTAGGTGTATGTGGCTGGTGCCTTAGCCGCTTGAGCCACAGGCGCCGAGTTGCTAATGTGAAATTTTGACTCCACTAAAATCTTTCTGTATTGGGGGGAAATCCCAACTTTGTGTTTTCCTTTGGGTTTGCTGGAACATGTTCTATTGGTCTAATCCCCAAAGGTGGCATTCCTGGGAGGAGGTCATAACAAATGCAGGCTGAAATGGGGAGGAACATCAATTCTGTTGAGCTGGGTGGCAAGATAATTTAGGATTAGAACTAGGGCTGAATGCCAAGACATATTTTCTTTTCTTTTTTTCTTGAGACAGAGTCTCACTCAGTCACCCTGAGATTGAGTGCTGTGGCATCAAAGCTCACAGTAACCTCAAACTCTTGGGCTTAAGTGATTCTCTTGTCTCAGCTTCCCAAGTAGTTGTGACTAAGGAACCTGCCACAACACCTGGCTATTTTTTTTTAGAGATAGGTTCTTGCTCTTGCTCAGGCTGGTCTTGAACTCCTGAGCTTAAGCAATCTGCCCAGCTTGGCCTCCCAGAGTACTAGGATTATAGGCATCAGCCACTGCACTCAGCCTCCAAAAAGCACCAAGTCACACATATTTTCCTATGGGGCTCCTAAGGTGGGCAGAAAATGATTCCATACTGTTTTCTGGAGATGTTTTGGATGACACCAACATCAGAGGAGACACAGGTTTCAATGAGATTGCTCTGAAGGATAATTTTAGATATGTGTGCGTATATGTGTCTGTGTGTATCTGTGTGTGTGTATATATGTCTGTGTTTATCTGTGTGTGTATATATGTGTACATTTTGAATTTATTAATTGTGAACAATTTAAAAACCAACTTCTTACATTATGGTCATACCTGATGGACCTTCCTGAGCTCATTAGGAGAACCTCTGAAATGTGAACTCAGTGGAGTCCAGATTAAGACATAAACTCATGGCTCAGTGCCTGTGGCTCAATCGGCTAAGGCGCCAGCCACGTACACCTAAGGTGGCGGGTTTGAATCCCCAGCCCGGGCCCGCCAAACAACAATGATGGCTGTAACCAAAAAAATGGCAGGGCGTTGTGGCGGGCGCCTGTGGTCCCAGCTACTTGGGAGGCGGAGGCAGGAGACTCGCTTGAGCCCAGGAGTTGGAGGTTGCTGTGAGCAGTGAAGCCATGGCACTCTACCCAGGGGGACAGCTTGAGGCTCTGTCTCA
>CAUYQV010068840.1:0-22227 GCA_963574575.1 Galagoides demidoff | reverse complement strand
ACAATCTTTATAAATAAATAACAATAATTGATTAATGGATACATCTTAACTCAAAATAGTTATGGCTATACAAGAGTGATTAATCAAGCCTCAGTGACTTTTCCACCATAGTTCATCTACTGAGAACTTTGGGGTTCTGTGAAACTTGGGACTCCCTGTGCATCTTTGAATTCTGCGGAGCGTGGAATCGTGGCTGTGAAGGTCTGTAGGACAGAGAATCAGGATAATGGGAGAGAGCAGGAGGTTGCCCTTGGGGTCAGGGAATGGTAGAGGGCAGGGGAACAGGAGCTTGCCCAAAAGGTGAGGAAACGGGGGAAGGCAGGGAGACAGGGAGTGGAGGAACAGGAGCTTACTACGTGAGCCACCAAAATGTCTCATTTTCACTTTCTTTGTTTCTCTCCCTTGGTTTATCCATTCTTCCACAAAAAGTGAGACACAAAGAAATTCCTTCTCTCTCTCTCCTCTCTTTCCTTCCTTTCATTCCTTTCTTTCCTCGCTCTCTAACTTTCTTTTTTTTTTTATTAATTGATTACTGTGTACATTGATGCAAACATGGGGTACATTGTGCTGTTTCATATACAATTTGAAACACCTTCATCAAGCTGGTTAACATAACTTTCACATCATGCGGTTAATCATTGTATCAACACATTTATATTCTAGTTCTAGAAAAGTTCACTTGTACCCTTGTTAGGCAGAAATATAGGTAATCTTTCCCATCACCCTCTCACCCCCCATCCACAAAATTGTTTTTAATTGGGTCTTGGAGGAATATGAAATCTTTGGGTACTGGACTACATGAAAAAAATAGAATTGAAATTGGATTTTGGTAAATTGCTGCTGAATCTAGGTAAAATAAGAGTGGCACAAAGTAATTTAAATTTAAAAAATCATAAAGCCACCCACTCTGAGTTCTAGGGTTCCAGTGTGAAAGTACTTTAAGGCCTTATGTACTTAACTTGAATTTATTAAGTGTAATGTGAAAGTTGAGACAGTCGGAGGAAACATTAAGAAGGTTGTTCATGGTTTTAAAGTGATTTTGACATGGAGGAGACATTCCTCATAAAACATTTAAAGCTTAAGTCATTTGTTTAGGTCAGTTTTAAATTGTTTTTAATTTTTAATTATCATGAGTACATTGCATTCTATAACCCTAATGGCCTTCTCATTATCCACAAAAATACGTGATTGCAGGGTCTTAAAATGCCAGGAAAAGGTCTATTCTTTCATTATCAGGGATCAGCTGTTAGTGAATATTACAACTTAGCTTTTCAAAAGTTGAATTTCTTTATTAGTGTAATTTTATATCATGGCAAAATTTACCAGAACTTACGAATACTTCCTGCATGCTTCCTGTTCCCCTCTCCTCCAGGAATTCTCACTATCGACATCTCTTACCAGAGTGGTGGATGGGACAGTCCAGGAACCGATGTTGACACATTATCATCAACCAGAGTACAGAGTTTATGTGGGGCTCACTAGTGATCTTGCACATCTTATGGATTCGGACCAATGTTCAGTGATGTGTCCATCAGTATAATACAGCCCAGTAGACCTGCACTGCTCCAAACATCTCTGTGTTCTACTTACTATTCCAACCTTCCCCTCAACCCAAGACAACTACTAATTTTTTTTAGTGTCTTCTTGATGTTGTCTTCCCTGGAACGTCATACAGTTGAAATTATATATTATGTAGACTCTTTTAATCGGATTATTTAATATTTCTTAGCAATATGCATTTAATGTTCCTTGTGTCTTTATGTGGCTCAAAAGAACATTCTTTTTAGCACTAAGCTTGCCTTGTGTGGTCATCCACAGCTAACCTACCCACTCACCTGCCAAAGGATCTGTTGGCTACTTCCAATATTTCACATTCATGGATAGAACTTCCATGAATACCTGTATGCATACTTTTGTATGGAAATAATTTTTCAGCTGAGTTAGTTAAATACCAAAGAATAAGACTACTGATTTGCATGGTATGTTTATATTTCTGAGAAACAGCCAAACTGTTTTTCAAAGTGGCTTTATCATTTTTGATTCCCACCAGCAATGAATGAGAATCCTTGTTGATCAACATCTTTGCCAGTCTATGGCACTGTCAGTGTTTTGGATTTTTGCCATTCTAATAGGTGTGTGATGATATCTCATTCCTGTTTTAATTCGAAGTATTTTATTGATGTGTGAGACTGAACATAACTTCATATTCTTGTTTACTCTCTGTGTATCTTCTTTGGTGAAGTGTCTGTTCATACCCTTTTGCCAATTTGTTAATTGTATTGTTCATTTTCTGATCATTGGGTTTTAAGATTGTAACTTACTTTAGATTTAAAATTGGTGAGATTATAAATAGATTATCAAATTGTTATGGGGAAAATAGTTGTATATGATGACCTTTTAATTACTGTCTATCAAACCCCTACTTACACATGTGCTTACTGTCCATAGTGAAATTGAATGCTGAATCTCTAGGAATATATAATTGCAAAGTGTGTTAGAGATTCCACCTTTATCAAAAGTCATTTATACTTCTTTGGGAAAAAGTTCAGGTCTTTCAAGTATAAGATGTACTTGTCAAGGAAACATAATCATATTTGTGGTGCAACTTATGAGGTTTAACAAGATTCTGTCCATTCAGGTCTGTGGGTGAGAGCCAGAGTAGAATTATATCCCTGGGATCCGGTGTGGGTTTTGGCCCCAAGTCTCAGCCCCTCTACTGCAATCCATGCTTAAGGTGGTGATTGCCGGGGGATGGGGGGTGGAATGTCCAACAGAGTAGATGAGAAAATAATCTGGGAAATGCCTAGATGGAGCTCAGCAGCTTAGAGAGGATATAAATAAAGCTAGAACGTCACTGATAACCACCCTGCAGATGCCCTGCAGCGGCAGCCACCCTGACTTGTGGGCTGTAACCTTCCCTCCTTAAATCCTGTCCAAAGTATCTTTGACCTGTTGTGTAGTGCTCCTCTGTCCTTCAGCCAGACAGCTTCCTTCCTTGAATAATGGAGTGCCTGCTTAATTGAAACATGAAACTGTTACATCCTCACTTTTTACCTTGTGCACTATGCCCCAAAATCCCTAATAAAAGGCCTTGAATATTCTGCTCAAGACGGTGCCTGTTAGCCTCACTTGGGGCTGTTACAGTGTCATCTCTCATGGGTCCAAACACTGTGTGTGTGTGTATATACGTATGTGTGTGTATGTGTATATGTGTATGTGTGTGTGTTAATTTTGCAACATCTTGTCTCCCCTTGTCTGCCAGACCCCAGGTGGTCGGATAAAGTCCCTGAATAAGGGGACTCCCAATCTGCTACACCAGGGGTCCTCAAACTTTTTAAACAGGGGGCCAGTTCACTGTCCCTCAGACCATTGGAGGGCCAGACTGCAGGGACCAGAATGAGTTGGCTGCTAAGCAGGACAGGCAGCAGCAGCAAAAACACCTGGCAGGCCAGATAAATGTCCTCGGTGGGCTGCATGTGGCCCGCGGACCACAGTTTGAGGATGCTTGGGCTACACTGTGGCTCAATTCTTGAGTCACAACACAGGTCCATTGAGAAGCAGATAAATGTCATATATTATTATCTATCCCAGAAATTTATTGGTGAAAATTAGTATGAAAAATATACAGGAGAAGAAGCAGTAGGTAGGGAAGGATTTCAGAATGTGATACAAAAATGGTGCCTGTGAAGAGAGGGGAGCAAAGAGAAATTGGTAAGAAAAGACAGTTTGTGGTGTAACTCTGAGAATCTTTTTAAGCCAAATGGAAAGCTCTGGAACAAAAGATGCCCTTTAGTGAGCTCTACGATGAGAAGAAATGGCCAGAGCATGGCCCCTTGCCATGTTTGGGCACTGAATGAGGTTTCTGGGAAGCCCACCACTTCAGGCCCAAAGCTGGGATGGATGCCTCAGGCGCTGCAGGGAGGTCACTCGTGCTCTCACACCTGTGGTGGGCTCTATCTTGAGGAGATGTCTGCATTTCACATTTCCATACCTCCCACGGCTTGTAAGGAAATTCACTTCTCCATCGTAAGGAAAGCAGGTCTCCCATGGTTCTTCAGACTCTTTCTCTAGAAGGAAACTCAGAAGAGAAAGGTTATGGTACATAAAACAGCCTGACCGATCCCGGGACGGTGACGTGTACTCCTGACTGATCTCGGGACTGTGACTGTACTCCTGACTGATCTCGGGACCCGACGTGTACTCCTGACTGATCTCAGGACGGTCGTGTTCTCCTCCTTTCCATCCTTTACCTTCCATTCTAAATCTTCCTCACCTTCACCTATTGTATCTTCAGGTCTTGGCCATTCAACCTAATTCCTGTGGAATCTGATGTGATCTGAACTTTGAATTTTGATGCTGTCCAGTGGCCATTTCTAAAGAATCAGAGCCCCTGGCATCCATTCCCTCTGAAGCCAGTCTTTATTCTCTTATAGTTACAGCTGAGCAGGGAAAACCAAGAGGCACCGAAATGAATTACTTGAGCTACCCGCTTACTTAGCTCGCAGGAGTGTCCAACCTGTGACCGGCAGGCTGAACTCTGAGTTTGTGAGGATTTTGTTTGCTTATCTGCAGTGTTGGCTAACCTTTTGATGTTTGCTAATCATCTTTCATTAGCATTTGTGTGTTAATGTGTGGCCTAAGACAATTCTTATTCTATCCATGTGCAACAGACAAAAAAATAGAAAAAGGTTGAACACTCAGGCCAGAAGCTGTATCTCCTCTTGCCAACCAGTGTCACCGACCTCAGTCTTCGGGGACTGCTTCCATTTTAGTCTTTGTTCCCGCCCTTCCCTGGCACCAGCCAACACCGTGTCTGTGCTGCACCGGTCAGCACTCATCTGCCTGATGTGCGCCCTTTCTCCATCTCTGTTCTCGAGCTTCATGACCTGGATGGTTTTGTTCTATCCCACTCTCTTCTCTCTTTATCTTTCACAGACGAACCCCACCCCCAAACAAATATCTGGCACTATTAACTGCCTCTTGGTATCTGTTTCCCAGAGAACATAAACTGACATAATAAGAAAGCCTGGTGAAGCAAACGGTAATTCTGCTTGAAATTTTCAGAGTCCCCATCTGTTGGGACACAATAAATGTAAACTTTCAAATGCTATTTTATTATCTTTCTTCCCTGCTTTATAAGCAAGTGATTGGCAGTTTAAAAAAACTGTTAGATCAAAATGGGCCTAATCACTCTTCTTTGGAAGCATCAAAGGAAAAGGTCTTGAGGATGTTCAGTCCTGATTTGCAATTGGAGAAGAGCAAGTTAAAGTCATAAAATGCAGAACAAAGACAACAGGAGGGGCCTTGGAATCTGTTCTTTAAAATACTGTTAAATATTGAACTCTCAGACCTCTTCTTTGCTTTCCATGTTAATTTCTTTCCTTCCCTCTGGTAGAACCTTTTTTCTATTAGTCTATTATCTTTACCTAACCTGTTCTATAATGCTAAAGAATGCTGAAAAGTCTTTTGTTTCCAAGTACATTTTAATTCAGTCAGAATATAGTGATACCTCAAAGTCACTTTTATTTTCATCCTAAAAGACCAATCTTGTTCCTGCTAATATAAATATATATTCTAGGCATTTTTTAATACATACTTTTTCTTCTTTAAAAAGAGAATTCCAATTAAGTTTTCTACTCTGAGGCAGATATTGAATTTAATTTGGCTTTTCAATTATAGAAAATATATGATATCTCCAAAGTCATATCTGCAAAATAAGATTTATTCAGGGACACTGGTTTCTATTTTTGTCCCTTCATGTTGCCGCCTTTCTTATAAATAGATTTTTTTTTTTAGTTTTTTAAACTTGGCTTCTCCAGTTTTAGGGGAGAAGCACTTCTTCTTTAGAATTTTTCCACTTCTTGTAGACGTTTTCCACTTTACTATGTTACTTTTTCTCAATTTGCTTTTTAAACTTAACAATCGATCCTGAAGTTTTCTAAATTGAAGTTTAAATTGTTACAGGAAAATAAATCTACAAATAATCATTCAGAAAGGTTTTCCTTTCTTTCTTTTCTTGAGACAGACTCTCACTTTGTTGCCCTCCGTAGAGTGCTGTGACGTCACAGCTCACAGCAACCTCAAACTCTTGGGCTTAAGCAATTCCCTTGCCTCAGCCTCCCGAGTAGCTGGGTTACAGGAGCCCACTACAACTCCTGACTTTTTTTTGTTATTGTTGTTGTCATTGTTGTTAGTCGGGCCGATGCTGGGTTCAAACCCTCCAGCTCTGGTGTATGTGGCTGGTGCCCTAGATGCTGAGCTACAGGCACTGAGCCCAGAAAGTTTTTATTAAATAAAAATACATGTTCTTACCTGAAACATTTTTATACGGCAAGATATTTGTTCCTGGCAACTTCTTTACTATTGTACTTGGTTCTCTCTATAAAAAATAGCCAAACCAGAAGAAAGAACACACCTAAAGTAAAAACAAAGACTAAATGGTGTAATAAATCAGGGAAGCCTGGAACAGAAAGACAAACTGTGTTGATGGATTGGAAACTGACATAGCAAAGATGCCGATTTCCCCAAATTAACTCAGAGGTTTAATGCAATGTCAATCTAAATCCCTGAAAGTTATGCATGCATTGAAGATGTAGACACGATTTTTAAAAAATTTATATGGAAAGTCAAAGATGATGGAATGGTTTAAAAAATGAAGAAAAATAAGGTGAAAGGAGTTATTTAATTTGATATTAAGGCTTAGTCTATAGCTATAGTAATCAAAATACTTTGGCATTGCAGAGGAATAGACACATAGAACAGAAAACAGCACCCCCAAATGGCCCCGCACAAGTACACGCAGCTGGTGTTTCACAAAGTGCAAAGGAAATTCACTGGATAAAGACTGTTCTTATCACACGGAGCCAGTGCAGTTAAACAAGCATAGGAGAAGCATGACCTTGGCCTAAACATCACACTTTATAGGAAATTTAACTTAAAATGCATTACAAACTTAAGTGTAAAGTGTCTAACTGTGAGACTTAAGAAACATGAATTATAATCAAATTATACCTATAATTTTCTGAAATAAACAATCTCTGTCTGGTCATTAGCTGACCACTCACATAATAAAGCGGAGACTTCCCTGGCCACCTCTGATAGAACAAGCTTTATAGAAGTAGTTTGAAAGAGTCACTAAATAAACAAATAACTAAAAATAAATTAACATCAACAACAAACCCCGGTTTGGGAGAAGAACCTGATTTCCAGACTTGTCTCATTATATTATGTTAATGGTGATTTTTCACAAAAAATATGACATACATAAAAATAAACAAACAAAAAAAACCCCCTGAAACATATAACCTATCTGGGGTGGGATGGAGGAAGGTAACCACAAGAAACTGTTCCTGAGGAAGAGCCAATGTCCTGGGCAAATACTTCACTCAGCTTTTTTTTTATATTATATAAGAACTAAAAGAAGTCATATCCAAACAACTAAAGGAAAACAGAATATCACCAATTCAGAATATCAAAAAAGAGATAAAATTAGAAATTAACTGTGTGTTTATAAAGTTAAAGATCTAAAATAGGAAAGTCATTGGAGAAGCACAACAAAAGATTTCAGTAGGCAAAGGAAAAAAATGGTCAAACTTGATAGTTTATTAGAATTATCTAGTTCGAAACAGAATAAAGAAAAATGAAGAAAAAAATGAACGGAGTCAGAGACCATCAACATACAAAAACGGAGTAGTTAGAATTTGTTAAAATTAAAATATTTTGTTCATTAAGTGACACTACTACGAATGTGAGAAGATAATTCACAAAATGGGAAGAAATATTACAAAATATACATATTATAAGTCTCTAGGATCCAAAATACATATCCTTAGAGCTTGGTAATAAAAAAGACAATTGACCTTACTGAAAATGGGCAGAAGAACCGAACAGAAATTTTTCCCAACAAAACATACAAATGGCCAAGGAGCATAAAAAAGATGCTCAACGGGATTAATCATAAAGGAAAATACAAGTTAACACCACAATGAAATACCATTTCGCCCGTATAAGTATAACTTCTTTAAAATAAAATGGCAGGTACTAGTAAAGTTGTGTTAAAAAATTGGAATACTCTCATATCACAGGAGGGAACGTAAATTGTCACAGTTATTATACAAAAAACAGTTAGACAATTCTTCAAATAGTTAAACAGGGAATTTTCATATGACCCATCAATTCTGCTAGTTATGGTCTCAAGATATTTTAAAACATATGTACACAAAAACATATTATGTATGAGGACACATTGATATGTGCATTATTCATAGTAGTTAAAACTGGAAACGAATGAAATGTACATTGGAGTTAGAATAAACAAAAGGTGACACCCCCATATGAACATCACTGTGTCACAGCAGTGAAGGGAACACTGATTAATATATCCCGTAACTCAGATAAGTCTCAAAAGTGTCATGGTGAACATAGAACACCAGTAACTAAAGAACACATACGGTAACATCCTATTTACAGGAAATGTCAGAGAGAGGGATGTGCTGGACAAGAAATAGCCTGGTGGTTGCCAAGGGCTTGGAATGAAGGCAGAAAAGGAAGTGACTGCTATTGGGGAGAGGGAGGAAAACACTCGGAAACTAGAGTGATAATTATTGAATTATCTTGTATCTACTAAAGTGCACTAAAAGGAACTTACACATATTTCTTTCTTTCTTTCTTCTTTTTCTTCTTCCTTCTTCTCCTTCCTTCTTCTTCTTCTTCTTCCTCTTCCTCTTCCTCTTCCTCTTCTTCTTCTTCCTTCTTTCTTCCTCTTCCTCTTCCTCTTCCTCTTCTTCTTCTTCTTCCTTCTTTCTTCCTCTTCCTCTTCCTCTCCTCCTTCTCCTCCTCCTCCTCTTCTTCTTCTTCTTCTTCTTCCTTCTTTCTTCTTCTTCCTCTTCCTCTTCCTCTCCTCCTTCTCCTCCTCTTCTTCTTCTTCTTCTTCTTTCTTCTTTCTTCTTCTTTCTTCTCCTTTCTTTCTTCTCCTTCATTCTCCTTCCTTCTTTCTTCTTCTTCTTTTCAGACTTTGTTGCCCTGGGAAGAGTGCCATAACGTCACCTCCAGCTCTTGGACTAAGGCAATACTCTTGCCTCAGCCTCCTGAGTAGTTGGGACTATAGGCGCCTGCCACAACACCCAGCTATATTTTTTTGTTGCAGGTTGGCCGGGGCCAGGTTCAAACCCGCCACCCTCAGTATGTTGGGCTGGTGCCCTACTCACTGAGCCACAGGTGCTGCCCTATATATATTTTTTCTAAAGGGTATATTTTTCAATAGAAAGTTTATGTTATGTGAATTATATTTTTTAAAGAGGAATTAAACATTCACACTGGAATAGAGTTAAGACTTAATCTGGCCCACTGGTTTCCAAACAGGCTCATTATTTAAATCACATATAGCATTTTGTACAATATACATTTTCTAGGCCTCTTTATTTCATAGGCGTGAAGTAAGACACAAAAATGTTTTATTTTCAAAGAAAGTATGAGATTATGATTAATATTTACATTTGAGAAATTTTAAGAAAATAGAGATCAAAGACGTAGTGACATGAGCAGACTCAAAGAGCGACTAGCAGTTTGTGGATTGTGCTGATAAAGATTCCAGGGTAGTGGTCTTTTTGATAAAATGACTTCTTGTCCTTTGAGTGGATATCCAGTAGTGTCATGGCTGGGTTTAAGGGAAAGTTCACATGTATTTCTTTAAGGAATCTCCATACTGTTTCCCATAAGGATTGTACTAATTTGCAGTTCCACCACAAGTGTATACGCATTCCTTAAAGATGTGGAATCAACTGAAGGGCCTATCACGTCATGAGCTTCCTGAGTGGATTTTACAAGTGTGATATGCCTTACATGCACAGTCACAGGGAAATGGGTCAGGAACTCTGATAATCAGTGTTAGCAGGCAGTGTCCAGACAAACAGACACACCAGTGTGACATTTTTTTGTTATTCTCCTTATCCCTATTTCTCTGTATGTGCCAATATTCATGTATTTTTCAAAACTTAAATGTCACATGTTTTAAACCAGTGTTTGATGAGATAAAACAGAAGTTACAGTTCTAACGAAAAAATATGACTTCAGAGTCAGAGTTTGTAGTGACCATTCCTCTAATTTGGCTCCACTTCTAATGCTTACAGCTTGTATCTGACACTCTTGTCAAAATTCTTTGTTGAAATGTCAAGAACCATGTTATAATATAACCATAAACTCAGTGGTATTTTACTCCTGGTCTTGTTTTTATTGTGGATGTTCCAGTGTTTCCTTAGTAAGCATGACATTGGCTGCTAATTAGAATTAAGGGACAACCATAAACATAGATAGATTCATGGTAACAAAGCCATCTCTTGTTTTCTTAGATATTTGGAAAATGTTTCTAAAATTGCATTTATATTAATATTTATCGGTTGCTTTATCTTTTGTCATATAGATAATAAACTTATTTCCCATAAATGGATTAATTAACTAAATAGCTAAATATACTATGAAAATGTCTTTACGTTCCCAGTGCAAACTTTCTTGATCATATACTATTAAGATTCTTAATATACAGGCAGATCAAATTTAGTAATGCCTTCTTTTTGATCACTAGTTATATGGGAGTTTGTGTGTTTATTCTATATGCATCATTTCTTTATTTTGCTATCTTATTTATTCTCTCCCATTGTCATAGAATATTTTAAAATGCATACTTTTTTTGTTCTTTACATTTGTGGAAACTTGCCTTTGAGATACACTTTGTGGAAGAGATCAGTTATAAGGAAGATTTTATCCCTCCAGCAATAGGGGAAGTATAAGTGATTGATCATTGATGTCATTGCAATTATTATTTTAAAAAAATTTGTAAAAATACTAAAAAAAATACTTTGTGCATAGTATATTTTAAGGAGGTTAAATTCTTGACAATATGCTTATTTTATTCACAAGTTACTGAATCCTTAAGACTTCTCAAACCTACTAAAGTTAATTCTGAAAATTAACATTTTCCTAGGAAACTAGCATTTCACCTAAATACACATATTTATATACAATTATATAAAATCATGTCTATTTCAGTTCTTTCATGTCCTGTTATGTTTTTCAACTTAAAACTTTCGAGAGTTTGGTTGAGATATAATCGATGCATTATATAATTTTCCCATATAAAGTGAAGAGTTCAAGGCTTTTAGTGTATTTTCAGAGTTAGGAAACCAACACTGTACTCTAATTATGAAACATTTTCATCACCCCAAAAGAAAACTCAGAACAAACCAGCAATCCGCCTCCCTTTCCCGCCCTCCCCTCGGGCTTCATCAACTGTTTCTTTGCTTTTTCTTTCTGTACAGTTACAGATTTGAGTTATCTCATCTATGGGGAGTGTGTGAAACGTGGCTTGTTGAGGCTGTATTTTTACACCTTATATTACATACGGTGTTTTTAAGATTTATCCTTGTTGCAAGTTGCATTAGTTTTTTATTTCTTTTTACGGATGAATAACATTCCATTGTATGAATATAAAAATTCTGTTTCTCTATGTCAGGTGTTTCTTGGTTATGAACAATACTTCCAGGAATATTCATATACCACTTTTCTGCAAGTGGATGCTTTTATTTTTCTTGTGCATAAACCTAGAAATAGAATTACTAGGTCAAATGTAAATTTTTATAATATCTTAATAATATTATTTTATAAAAGCAGCAAAAATATATCTGTGTTCTACTTATTTCAGCTGTGCAATAATAAATTGATGACTCATTTTCCTTTTTTTCTGATTATTTCATAAAGTGGTACCTTTATTTTACCAATTTTTTTCAAAAGCGGATTTCTTGAGGTCCTTTATACTTTTTTCCTTTTTTCACTTAAAAAATAAGTAAATTCCTTCTGCTTTTTATGAGCTGTTCTAAAATTCAAAGAATACATTAATGCATATGTAAGGGAGGCATTTCGAATTTTACCCGTCTATTGGAGACTCATGCGAATTTATGATAAACAAATCACCTACTGATTTTTGTTGTTGTTGTTGTTTATTTTAATGAAATGCCACACAAGGTGTGGATTGGAATAATACGTGGAATTGAAAACTTAATCATGGAGAACTGATAAGATTCTACATGGAAAGTATAGAGTACATATTTATTCTGAAGTTAAACAGATCCAAAGCAAAACAAGTTATTTTTACCTCTCTGCGGTAGGCGTTTTCCCAGCTTCTAAGCAATCTCTTTAAAAGCCGTCACTATACTTAAAATTGGACAAGACAAAACCTAAGAATCTTCTTTAGTCCCCTTTCTCCCACAGAGCCTTGGTCTGCGTGGTCCAGAGCTTGGTAACTGGCCGCTCCTACTTCCCATCCTCCTGCTCCCTGTGATCGGCCACGCTGGCCTCTTAAATCCCACGGCACTATCCTGCTCCTGCAGCCTGCAGTGTCGATTGCCTTCTGTCTCTCTCCAAGAATTAGATAGAAAATTCTTCCTTGCTCACTCGTATTTCGAGGATAATAGCATTCATTTTAAGAAGGTGTGTTTATTTCTTTCAGAAAACTTATCCACACCAGAAATTGCTTAATTTTTTTTGTATCAATCCTGCACTGCGATGTGAGTTAAAATAAGACGTAAGAGAATGTGTATCGCTTTCACCTTACAGAATTGAAAATATCTACAAATTATAGAACGCATAAGTATGGATTAAAAGAATAAAATAAAAGCTTAAGTAAAATGAGGATTAATTTCTTGAGCATTAATAGGAAGATTAATAATAAAAATAAGCATACAAATAGTTAAACTATCATCTCAGCTCAAAATAAATGAAAATTGCTTTGTTCTTTCTGAAATAGCATTTTCCTTTATAAAATGTATAAGTTGCCAAGAAAAGTATAAAGTATATCTTTGTTAATTTCAAGAGATTTGCAACATTTTAAAAATTATGTTAAAAGTTAATATAAAATGTAATTTCAGGGTGGGAAAGCTTGTTCTTTCTAGATGTTCATTGTGAGATGCATAAGTTTTATCCAGAAAATAATCAAATGCTCAGATAATAGAAATAGTAGTGAATAATAACAATACCATGCCATACATCTATCCTAAGTATGTTGACATTGCAGAAAATAACAATAAATCAATTTCATTTCCTTTGGATACACAGGAAATCCCAGTGGTGGGGCTGCTGAAACCTCAGGGTAGCTGTATTTTTAATTTTTCGTAAAACCTCTATATTGTTTTCCATAATGGTTACATATTTTCTGTAAGTATTTTTACCCAACTTTTTGTCTCCCAGTACATTTAGCAGCAAGTGGATAGAACAGAGAACAAAATTATTATGAGAATTTTTGTTTATAGGTCTAGTAAAGAGTTTGGTAGAGATTAAACTAATGGCTTGTCCTTTGATCTCCTGTGAGGCAAGTACATAGACCTAATTAGTCATTGGGAATGAACGCTTTATTCAGAGTTCAAGTGCATAGAGTGAGAGGTCCTGAACAGCCCATGACATTGAGGATCCTCCTTTTCACATCCCTTCAAGATATCCAAATGGAAATCCATAGTCTTTACGAGTTGGCTTTAATGTACTTTGACTACAATTAAAAGGCTTTAAAGTTCTGTGTTCTGATTCATCAGCTCACTGACCAACAAATATGGGGTTTAATTGCTCTTAAAGGATTACAGACTTTCAGAGTACCTGTCACATTGTTACAGCGGTTAATTTTCAATGTGCTTATATCCCAAATATACATGGTCTTTAATTAAATTCATGCCAGCGCCAGCCTGGGTACAGCTGCCAACTCTTTAATTCATTGAATTTCCTTCTCTACGGTTTCTTTATTTAATACATACAGCACATAAATACACAGATTTATTTTTACTAAATATTAGAGAATAATGGACAATTTAATTTTTTCTATAACAAAGATTATAAATAAATGTACTGTTAAGATGGCCTCTATACTCTCCTTAGTTTAACTAAATTTGAGACAACCTTTTTTCCTTGACTATAGTTTCCTAATCTCCTTTCCTTAGAGAATTTATTTTAGAAAAGTTGCAACTGCCAATTTTTTTCTCGGCTTTTTATTAAATGTGCACAGATCTTTTTAAAAGTCTCTAGCCGGTCTTCTGAAGGACCTGGGAACCATCCCTTTGAAATACAATCCTCCTGGAACTTAGCACGCCTGTCTCCCAGTTTCTGTGGAAGGATAAAAGCCTAACTTAACCTTGGTGTGTACCTTGCTCCAAGTTGTAAAAATCAATCCTGTGACGAGAAAAATGTACTTTTCCTTTGGGTAAGGCCAATCAACACACCCAGCCGGCCTAAAATTCTTCCCAAACCCATTCAAAGCTTTGTCCTCTTTTCCCAGCTAAGTTGAGGTCACTTTTCTTCCTTACTAACCCGGAGTCTTCCTTGCCTGTTAAACTTTTCCCAGTGACATTTTGTTTGATATCACTCAAAAGTACATTGCCACAGATGCCAGTAGTTTTACATGGGTTGAAAAGAATTTTGCAGTCATATACTAAATATATAAATATTTATGATAGATGTGGAATTAAATTTTGCCCCTTTATCTTAAACTATGTCCCTGGGCAATAAGACTTTCGAGACTCATAGCTTCTAACCCCTTTGCTCTTAGACTTTATATTGTCATTCTCCTTTTTGTCTCCAAAGAAAACACCTGCATTACCAACTACAGACATTTAAACATTAGCGGAGACTCATCAAAATTTAAATTCTAGGCTTCAGGAATTGGATGACTCACCTAAAACCATTAAATGCCTTCTTGCTAGTTCAATTTAAACATATTTTTATATTTTAATGGTACCAAGTACGCTAATTCGTACTGAAACTAAAGTTATTCACATACGGAAAATCATAGAAAGCAACAGAGACTGTCACCCTGAAAAAATAGAAGTGCACGGTAGGTAAGAAATCCATGGTACCTTTTCAGAATAATGGGTGTGCTTACTGTTGACGCCATTTAAATTTTACTACTGTTATTGCTGCCATGGTCATCGTTTTCCAAACTAGAATACTAGCATATCACATTGGTACTCTAAGAATTTGCAATTTGAGGTTAGGTTAAGGGGGTTTATGAGTAGTTCAAATACATTTTCAAGTACACATTTATACCACAGATGGTAAGATCTGTTGAAAGCAGGAGGGAACAAAAGTGGAAATAGCCACAGTACAGAGACTAATCAGCTCTCTTCCTACAAAAATGTAAGTGAACCAAAGACCTTTCCTTCATTCTTCAGATGACATTGTGGCGTCCCTCACACTGGCTGTGGTTTGCAGAATGGAGAAGGAAAGTCACTTCTCCCTCCTCCTTTTCCACCCCCTTCCTGTTCTCCTACATTTTCAGGTCACTTTCCCTGAGCCAGGGACGTGCCCGAGCCTCTTGTGTCATTTCCACACTTAGTGGGACCGGGGGACAAATGCCAGATAAATCATCCAAACGCATCTGGCATCATCACTGGGCTTTTCTTCCCATGTTTCATCTACTGCCGCTTCGGAAGTGTCAGGGTTAAGAACACGGTTCAGAGTCAGACTTCCCAAATTCAAATCCTGATTTTTTTCACTCCTACATTAGAGGGGAAATTGTTGGGACCAAAATCCCTGCTGAGAGACCACCATATGCTGTAAAAACAAAGAAGTGCTTTTATTTAGCATTTTATTTAAATGCAAGCATATGCCTGGTCACTCCACCCTGCAGCCTAGCTGGGGAGGGGTGACCCTGAAGTGAAATGAGGAGAGGTTTTTAAAGTGTATAGAGGAATTCTATCAGGTGTTTTGTCGGGAGAGGTTGCTATTGGCTGAGCTGCTTATGGTTGGGACTTTTTAGAGGGGGTGGGCTGCTTGTCTACTTCTGATAGACTGGCTCCCTTTGGGCTGATTGACCTTGCCCAGAAGTGCCGCGGTCAGGGGAGCTGGTCCCCTTCAGACTGGCTGACCAGAAGTGCAGAGGAGGGAGACAGTTTCCTTCTGATAGACTGATTCCACCTGGGTGACCTTGCCCAGGAGGGGAGTGGGGAGTTAGTTCCAAGATGGAGTTACATAAACCTCTTCATTCCCAGATGGAGTTACATTAACCTCTTCAATGGGCCTGAGTTCTAAATTGGAGTTACTGCAGCCTCTTCAAAATCATAGTACCTAACCCTTACCAGGGCTGAAGAGAGTATAATCCACATAAAAGACTTAGCACAGCCTCTGATGCTATTAAACTCTAGTAAGTATTTGGCCTACCAGTTGCTTTATAACAACACTGTCACAAAACTCTTGTTTATGAGACTTAGCACCTTAAAACATTTAATCACATTTTCCATGAATTCCTGTGTCATGAATTTGGGGAGCCCTCAGCAGGATGGGGTAACTCTAATCTAGATGGCGTCCCCTGGGGCAGCTCCGGCCAGCAGAGCCCACACATCACCTTCAGTCACACACCTGGTGTCTGGGTGCACATTAACCTCCGTTCTCCCCCCTCCCAGGGCGATCTTACTTTTCCGGCATTTCTATATAGCTTTTTCTCTTTAAGCTGGCTGTCTCAGGGTAGTCTTGGATGATTATTAGCTTTCAAGAGGCAGAAAGAGGCCATTGTGAGTGTGGTTTTAAGGACTAAGTTTGAGCCTTGGAGAGCAGTCACAGAGATGAACCAGAATCAGTGGGTTGAGAAATAGATTCTCCTCCCTGATAAGAGCAGCAAGGTCCCACTGTGGGAGAGCATGATGGGAGAGGGTTTGTGACAATCCTCTTTGAGAATGAAATCTTCTACACTTATTATATTTATGCTTCAATGAATTTATACTTGTTATGTCTCCCAAATGCAGTTAGATCATTTTGCCTAAATTCTGTTCCCCTTGAATCATTTCTTCTTTTGTTCTTTAAGTATTGGTTGACCCCTATCGTGGGGGGGAGACATCTCCAGGAAGTGTGGCTGCAGACATAAGTGTGGCAGATAAACTCTGTTCTTGTTATTATCTCTACAAGATCCCCTGGGTATGATAGAAGGTGACCGGTGTCACAGACAGGGAACAGGGCGGATCATGTTTATTGGAGATAATGGTGCCCTTTATTGAAGAGGTAACACCTAATTGGTAAGATAACATCTAATTGGCGAAAAGCCCTATAAAAACTTGGTCAAGAGTATTCTTGGCAGAAGGAATAGCAAATACCAAGGCAGGCATGAGGGACAGAAAGGAAGCTAGTGTGTCGGGAGATGAGTAAACAAGAAAAAGACCAGGCATTGCATGAGACTGAAGCTTGGGCAAGAAAAATTATGGAGTTCACAGCTCCTTCACCATGGTGCATAGTAGAATTATCTGGAGCACTGTGACAAATGTTAACGCCTGGGTGTGATTTCAAATACATTACATACAAATATTTGAGTATGTGGCCTGAATATCATGTTTGGATTTTTTTTTTAATTCTCTCTAGACAATTCTAACGTATATCCAACACTAAGAAACATTAATATAGCATGTTTTGAACTCTGATAAAGAATAAAAATGTTCAGGATACTGCTCTAGATTTGGGGTTACAGACCCTGCCCCCAAAAGCACAATTTTTACTTGGAGGAGCTGAGATTCAAATCCTTAGGAATCAAATTGAACAACCTAGCACGGTCCTCTCTGTTGTGGGGTTCCTCTGTGACCTTAACCTACTTATGACCTCCTTCTGCTTTGATTCTCTAAGTTAAAAGTAGAAGTAATAATAACGGTTTGCTGAGCTAGGTCAAAAGATGTGAAAAAGAGAATATGGTCTGAAATGTTAAAAACATATTAAACTTTTCTACATTTAGTGGGAAGCCATGAAGCCATGTAGACCTGGTGTGGTGAAGGAGAGGGATAGACCAATATTCAGGTTTTTAAAATATTTTGTGGGCTCCTGAGTATAGAGTGGATTACAGGGTTATAGTACAACCAGGTAGGACTCAGGAAAGAGTCTGTCAGGATTTAGGCTGGAGAGCAGAGAAAAGGGAAAAAAATAGAGGGAAAGGGGCAATATTTCAAAAAATGCTTTCACCTCCGATTATATCTCATTCTATAATATTACAGTCTTAAATATGACGGCGCCTAAATTATCCAACTTTCCCAGCCCCAGCCACACTAGGGACATCGTTATAAGTTTTTTGCCCAAGCTACAGTTTCTTTCCTTGCACTAAATTTTAATTCAACATTTCCACTTATGAGCCAGTAGCCACGTCTCACATCTGGTGATAACTTCTGAGACTCAAATCCAGTGAAAAGAAATAGAAATATTGTTCACAAGGAAAGAAGATGAGGTAAAAATGAGGGTCTGTTTACATATATCAGTGATATTTAATGCAAGAAAAATGTATGAAATCCTTATTAAAAAATACTAATCCCACTGCAAGATTTATTTCCCATGTAAATATGTGAAATTTAACCTTAGCAAATAGCACACACCATAAGCCTGGAACAACAACGTAATTTTTAAACAGCAGGAATTATTTTATTTTAATAACTTTATGGAAAATTTATGAAAATGCACAGATGTAGAAAAATCATTAAATCACCTGTGCTTCTGCCACATAGGAATTTGTTGTTAACATTTTCTAAAATTTTTTTATAAAAATCATTTAAAATATTGTGTACAGGATAAAATTTCTATATTGTATCATTCTCTTAGAAGTCATGCAAGATAATTAATATTTCCTATTTTATTTCATCTATAAGTATTCTGTGATAAAAATGATAAAGATAATTGGCTATAAGAATATTATTATTTTAAAAATATTAAAATGTATGGCATTAGTGCCAGTAATAACTATCATAGCAACACATCCATCAAAAATGGATGAAGGTGACAAATAGAGCACCAAGCATTGAAATATGAATATCTCAAGGCTGGGCGTGTGCCTCACAGTAGCATTCTGTGAGGCTGAGGTGGGTGGATTGCCCTAGCTCACAGGTTTGAGATGAGCCTGAGCCAGAGGGAGACCCCATCTCTTAAAAAGAAAAAAAAGACAGTCAAGCATTGTGGTGGGTGCCTGTAGTCTCAGGTACTCAGGAGGCTGAGGCAGGAGAACCACGTGAGCCCAAGAGTTTGAGGTTTCTGTGAGCTGTGATGCCATAGCACTCTACCAAGGGTGATAGAGTGAAACTCTGTCTCAAAGAAAAAATAAATAAAATGAATCAATAAATGAATAAGGATATCTCTCGCTACGTTAATATTTCAACTTTCCAAATTAGCTCAAATGTATGTCAATTTTATTTGCATCTTTAAGCTGAATAACATGTATGTTTAGACTGTGTATTTGTTTTTGAATATTTCTAAGGCAATCATGCACTCTACACAAACATTCTCTGGCTTTTGATCTGGGACCATCCAACTTTAACAAGGGATTTTAGTTATTTAAACCAGAATTGTTTAATCCTTGTGGCAGGTCGAATAATGCTCTGTGTTCCCCAGGCCCAAGATGTCTACATTCTTATCATTAGAACATTGTCTTACAAGGCAACCGGGAAAAAGGGACTTTAAAGTTGCAGGATTGAGGATTTTGAGATGAGGAGTTTATGCTGCCTGGTGTACATGGGTCCTGTGTAATCCAAAGGGCCCTCTCCAGTGAAAGAAGGAAGAGGGAAAGTCGGAGCCAGGGACGGCATTGAAGATGTGGTGCTGTTGACTTCGAAAATGGAGACGGGAGTCACAGGACACAGAATGCAGGCAGCCTGTAGAATGTGGAAACGGCAAGGAAACGGGGTGCCCCTCAACACCCACACACAGGAGTAGTTTGCCAACATCTGGACTTTAGCCTGTGAGACCCATTTAGACTTCAGACCTTCAGACATATGAGACAACAACATTGTTTTTAATGTATTAAGTTGGTGGTAATTCCTTAGAGGAGCAATGGGAAGCTGATGGAACTCCCCAAGGTGATTGAATTAAGAACGTCTGTCAAATTATTTAATTCTACCGGAAAATTCTGGAATAATTTCTGATGCCAAAAATTGAAAAATAAGGTTAAGACAGAGTGTCATTTATTTAGGGATAATTTCTCCTTTGAAAAAAATCAGGTGATTATAATATAGAGTTTCCATATATTCTCTGTATGTTTGCTGGTTAATTATATAAATAGATATGTTTGATACATAGAAGTGTATAGAATATTAATTTGCCTTTTTAGGAATCATTTGAACCGCTTTTATATGGAGCATGCCAAAATTCACTCCTAAAGTCGCCATACATAGGGAAAATGAGAAATTGTAGCTAAATATACCTTTGTTTACAAACTATCCATTATAAAATATTCTCTACCAATTGGCCATCTCTTTGTAAAATTTTTAATGAATATTTTGTAAATAAAGGTACATTTAGCTATAATTTCCCATTTTAGGGGAGACTTTTGGGACACCTTCTAGTATTAAAATAATTACCTGAATTTATGAGATAGTTACTCTTATAGGTTTTGTTTACCTCTTAATGTCATTATCACTAATTACAACTCTTATAACTTGGAACAATTACAAAAATATTTGCTTATCTATGACATAATTATTGCAAATATTAGTGTCCATAATAGGAAGAGTATTTGGTAAATAAAAATACAATAAGTAAGTTTTAGCTTTTTGTGTTTCAACAATTATGTATCCTGAATGGAGAAGAATGTAAAGATAGTTTTGTTTCATTACATCTTATTACTTAACATAGATTTATGACACATACTTGATCACAACCTCATGATGTCAAATAAAAATATTGTTATTCTAAAAGAGATACCAGCTATATTGTCACAGCAAGTCCGTTGAGATTAATGTTTTTGAAATAAAATCATTTTCAGGTAATACGTTCTGTATGAAACAAGTAACATCTTCCTTATATGTATATTTTATGAAGGATGGTTTTGTCCAATACTGAACATTTTGAAAAACATCTGTCATTCCAAATTTGACATTTTTTAAAAAATAAATTTCTGTCCAATCTATGAAAGACTTTAAAGAGGTATCTGAGCAATGATGGTAACAGTAGAAATTAAATAAACCTGATAGCTTGTGTTTGTTTTATTGCCAACCTATTTTATGACTCAATAGCATTGCAGGGGTTTTTTTTTTCCTAATTTTTGCCACAAAGGGGAAGTAAAATAACAGTTTATTGTGGCAATACTTCATACTGCCCTACTTCTGTAAATTGTCTTTAAGCTCTAGGGTAAAAAGAAGAACATTCATGCTTTTAAATTGGATACAAAAGCGGTTTTTATCCTGTAGCTGTGGTAGCATCAATCGTCAAATACAGATATTCGATGTGTCTAAATGTATCGCTGCTCAGCTAATTATAAACTTTTTTTTGCAGTCTTTACCTGGGGTGAGCTTACTTAGATTTTTGTTGAATATTTTAGAGATGTCATATGAGTAATTAAACATTTCCAATTTCCAATAGCATGGTTCCCAAGACAACACGATGACACCCCAGTGCTGTTTCTTCAACCTATAGTCTTTATGGGGGGAATATAGACTCATTCTGCATCTGGAAAAAGAAAAAGAACCTGGGAAAAGAGAAAAAAGAAATCAGTAAGCAATCTTGAAAAACTGTGTTGAGAATAGGTGTAAATACAGGCAGACATTTAAAACATTAAAATAATGTTAACAACATAATTAAATACAATGAAGATGCTGTATCTAGTTTCATGAAGGCAGCTTGCAGGAGGTTTTTGACCCTTGTTTTCAATCTACAGTTTATCTTCAAACTCCTCTTGCCTTGGTTACGGTTCACTTTTATGACAAATATTAATATTTAGTGAAATGAGGGAAACACCTATAGTGTTCTTCTCTGCATTAAAATATGTGAATTAAGAATTTTTCTATTTTATATTTTATGTTTCAGAAAAGCAGACTTAAAAATAATATGTAGATGTTTACTTTAATATTTCTACTTTGGAAGCCCAAATGAGGAAAAGTTCTTTTTTTTATTTTATAAAACTCGTCTCTGTATTTTTTTTTTGGCTAAAATTACAATAACTAAAAATATGATCTTCTTATGAGTTTGGTCAATTAAGATTAGAATAAATTGCTTCTTAGCAAAGTATCTCAGGAATGGAAGAAAAAGTTTCCAATGTACACAGCCCTTTTAAGAGGAATTTTAAAGTCCAATCCAGCATTCTTTGTCAAGAGTTCAAGCAAGCAAACCGAAAAAAGTCTCAGTTTGCTAGACACTGATCATTCTGCACATAATAATCAGGCCATGATGACGAGACTAAACTTATTTTGCAGACAAAGTAGTCTTGCTCTGATTACCCAAATGGAGATGACTGAAGGGAAAAATTATAAT